>JAQFYP010000876.1:0-18753 GCA_034694865.1 Bilobella braunerae | reverse complement strand
TGACATTCCATTTTTACCGTAAATCTCATATTAGATTCCCGGCACCTATTTAATGACATACCATTTTTTACCGTCAAACTTATTAGAGGCCCGGCACCTATTTATTGACATACCATTTTTACCGTATATCTCATATTAGAGGCCCGGGACTTATTTAATGATATATCATTTTTACCTTGAATATCATATTACAGGGCCGGCACCTATTTAATGACATACTATTTTTACCGTAAATATCATACTAGAGGCCCGATACCGATTTGATAACTTATTTTTTTCAACGGAGTAGTTTCAGTGCGCTGCAGCGCGCTTTTATTTTTATTTGAAGTTTAGTGGCGCACGTGATTGATAAAATCCAATTACAGAACTTTAAATAAACAAAAATTATAAAATTATTTAAATTATTATATTATTATAATTAATTGTTTTATTAAAAATTTCTAAAAAAAAAATCAAATTTGTCAAACTCGAGATCGTTAAAGCGTATTAATTAACTAGCCTATTATTGCCCATCGTAAAACAAAAATATAAATTGTACACTATTTTAATTAACAATTAGTTCTTAAGAAATATTATAAAGTTTAGAACTTTGGAAATATAAAGCCATAAAATAGTTTACATAACTTGTTTGCCTACTTGTTTACATACGTATTTAAAATAATTTGTCTACCATTTTTCGCGTACTACCATGTCACGTTGTATACCATTTATTTTGTATCTATTTCTTCTACCCATTTACGCAATCTACCTTATTCCTTGGTCTACCTTGGTAGGTTGGTTCTTGTTTGTTTTCTATCCAATTATATGGAACCATTAATAGTCAGTTGGTACATTGCTTTAGTGGCAATTTGTCAAAGCCATTAAATCGGTTGCCTGATTTGTTACTCCGTCGCATGAGAAAAAGGTTTGTTGCGGACTTATTGTTGTTAGTTGGTGTCTAAAACATGTTTGATAAGTTAGTCTTATAAATGAATTGATAAATGTATCGTGGAAACTGTACATTTGAGAGAAGGAAAAATATATTTAAACACTATCCTTACATGAAATGCTACAAGATGCTAAATGCTAAAGAAACCTGAATTAGAAATTAAACTAACCCCTTTCAGCTTTACCTGATTCATCAGTTAAACCAATTTATGAAATCATTTAAGTTTTTGCTTAAATTTTGCAACTTAGCAGATGCGACGGTGATGCCACATAGAGTATAAGAGTGAATTGTTTGGGTCTCCAGAGCAACAGGCTTTGGAAAAAACCAACTAATAATCTTAATGAAAGCACTTTAGTTTGGGTTTGGGTTTGTTTTTCGAGTTTGCAAATTTGATAAAATTAAAAAGATGTTTTTGGAATCATATAAATTAAAAACACTTTAAAATGATTAGCCTATAGTTTGAATGTACTATTTTAAATTAGAAACTTAGAAAGAAGTATCCGCCTAGTAAATTTGCCTTTATTAAATAAATGATTATTTATTGCAATTATAGTCTTTTAGATTGTTTGTAGTAGAGATAATAATAGAAATCCGAATTCTTAAGTAGCGTGTATGCTAATTTATGAGAATGTCTTGTCCGTCTGTGCGTCTGCCTGGTTCCGTTATAACTCTCAAACGAGTTTTCTTTTTACAATCCTGTTTTGAGCTATGTACATTAGCGGTGATAGTGAGGCCAAGTTCGAAGATGGGTTATTGCCAGGGGCATGACACTTTACCCTCATGTTGACAAACTTATATCACCCCCAAATCCGAAAAATTAAGATATTTTTGGGTTTTGCTTGTTTTGCGCAAAAATATAAGTTATGATGATTACAACAACCTGGGTGACCCCCGACCCTTCCTTTTTATTTGCATATCTCCCTAAATTTACCAAAGCACTTTAAACATAAAAATCAAATTTGTTTTGTTTTTGCTAGATTTACATCAGTCATTCTTTATAGTTCCACTTTCGCATGAAAGTATGTTGATATTAAGTAAAATACGCTTCATAATTTACGTGCGTTTGCAGCGGTTTATTGATATTTGCGACATAAGCGGACATGGATATTGAACTCCTAACCATTACTAACATGGAGATGTAAGACCTCCAAGCTTGGAAATATCAAATCCACAACTATGAAAGGTCGATTCCTTGCACTAACTTTATATATGTGTCGAACATGTTAGGATCTGAAAGCAAAGATATTATGGAACTCTAAGTTCAGTTAGTGAAAGATGGAACAATTTATAGTTATTACCGGTAATGATTTCTAGTTCTTACGGTAACGGTAATAAAATTTTTTTTTATTATCGGCAATTTCCGATAACAATCACCGGTTATGCAAACCGTTAGTTCGATGTAGCTGGAAATAGTATATTTTAAAAATAAGGAAAGTGCCACTTTATGTAGAAAAAGTAATTATGTTATTGTGATTGCATAACCAACTTATTAGCCCAGGATTACATTCAAAATGGCAGCATTACTATGCAAACTTTTGAATCTACAAATGAAGTTATTGATATTTTAAGGAAACACTCAGCATTTCTTTATTACTCTGTTGATAAAAACAGTAATAAAATCGCCAGATGTCAGCTCGAGAATTTTTTAAAATACCCAAAACGGGTAGAGTGACTATTCTGCATACAAAAAAATCTGGGTAAAGTAACTATTGTTGAAGTTTAAAAAAAGTAAAAATAAATGGGTGAAGTAACTACTTTTAAAGCTAAAAAAATGGAGCGGGAAAACGCTCTACTTTTAAAACAGTAATGGTCACCACCAACTAAATTGTACGTCATTGCAAAGCACGGAAAAGCATCGCAACTCAAACTGACAATCATGACTTGCGCCATTGTCATGCACTAGTTTGAAAGCTGCGAAGAATGCGCTAAGCTCGAGGCCCGATCAATTAATTTTTTTTCAACAGAGTAGTTTCAGTGCGCCGCAGCGCGCTTTTATTGTATAGTACATTAACTGTAGTAGTGGCGACAACACTATTAATGATACCACAATAAACAGAGGTTCAAGCACTAATCGATTTGGTCACATATACAAACAGAAAAAGATCCTTTGTTGTTGACACAGGAAGCCAGTTCGTTGATAGATTTGCCCTCCTCGATACATTTTTTCTTACAATCTTCTATGCAGGCGGCGTATCTTGTTTTACTGTAAAAATCTTCATCAAATACAACTAAACAGAAAATTCACTATGTTATTAATTATACTCGCTGAAACTTAAAATGGTACAAGCAAATGTTTACTGTTAATAATTTCTAAACAAAACTAGTCAAAATTAATAGGTGTAGCAGCTCTTGTTTAGTACAAAGATTCAAACTCTAGGGTGTACGCACGCATACAAAAGTTAATACTTGGAATGTTTGTTTGTAGCATACGAGAGTAAAGTAATTTGCTGTGGAATGTTGCTTAGACTGGAACCCACTGCAAGAGAGATTCTCTCAATACCGAGTCAACAGTTTTGGAAAAAGTCTTTGAGGTTTTCAGGAATGGTTCTTAACGTTTCATTACGATTTGAGCAAAAAGAATTCTATGAATTTTCGTTTCGAAAATTTTTTAGTCCGTCCGAATTGATGCAAAGGGGGACCCTAGGGGGGAAAATGTTGTTTTCTCAAAAAGGTGCGAAACGTTGAGTAACGTAAAGATTCGCAAAATTTAAAAAAAAATCAAAAATTTCCTAAATTTGTTGAGTCGGTATTCGAGACCCGTAAAATTTACAGTGCGTAACAGAGTACTGCGTACAGTTACAGTTACTGCGTACATTCAACCCTGAGCATAATTTAAAACAATAACTTTAAATACATCTCACTAGAATTAGGGACTTCAGCAGATGCAAAAAAAAACCGACAATACAACTGATGGCGAACAATGACACTAGAATTTGAGAAGTCATAATTGCAGGATGCAGCTTGTGGCTTGATGTAGAAAATTCTTAAACATGATACTCAAGTAAGGGACTTTTTCCAGCTTATATAGTAATACAAAACCAATTAGAATTATATTACATAAAAGGATTACGTGCGGTTGCCAATATGTATTCAGTTCGAGTTTGCTAGTTAAAAAATAGCGTATGCAATGTTAATATTAATCAAATTTACAAAGATATAACATACTAGATAACTGAACCTGTCCTAGGACAGGAGAATTTTTATTTTTAGATTTAAATTAAGAATCATGCCCTACTATCATTATCGATTACCAATTGTATTAAACATAGTCTTTGTCTTTCGACAAAACCCACAATTATTATAAAGCATATACCAATTTTCATTGATAAAAACCTAAACGAAAAACTACTTTAATTTATACCTACGCAAGTTAAAGTGGACACCCAGAGTGCACAAAGGGCCTGTTTCTTTAGGAAACGACCCGAAGCGTTGGAAACGAAACTTAAACGCCCATTTAAGTTGCTTTAGAAAGTCGATGCCTTATGTGCGAGTTCTAAAGATTTCTAAAGGCAATTATTCACTTTGATTAAGCACTTAACTCGATTTTTATAAAATTTATAAGGCCTTTGCGGAAGAGCCACGTTTCCTAACACGGTACGACTCAGGTTCATGTCATACACTTATTAGACGAATAATGTAAAAACACGTTATTTGTCACAAAAATTGCATATATATATATATTCACACGTATGATGTACAAGAGCTTCGAGGGAAAACTAATAAGGATTTTAGATTATAGCAACCAAGGAAATCTGTTTAAATTTTTTTTGTCAAGACACTAATACGACTTAAGAAACTTCAAGTCAAAAACATGTTTAGGTAACACTTATACAGGGGTTTGCTTGACAGAAATAATTTTTTTTTGTTCTATTTTTTTTTCTACAGTTTTAACATTGTTCTTTTTTTGCTTCACAAGTAAATTAGTTTCATAAACTATTTGCTCCACAAGTAAATTAATTTAATAAACTATTTGCTCAAGAAATTCAGCTTCAACATCAACAGATAATTTTTTTATTATAATTTGCTACAACCCTTGCATGCGGTGGCCTATGAGGCTCGAGGGCGCGCTCTAGCCACCCTCGAATGGGAGGGATGCCCTCGATGCCCACACGCCAATTTGGGCCAAAGTTGTGTGGAAAAACACAGTAGGAAAATCACACACATGAAGACGAAGGCGGCTGTGGAATTTGTGGAGAGTACAATGCACCAACCACTAGACTGCGGCGGCCATCTTATAAACACACAATGCAAAACTTAATGTAGATTTAGCATGAAATTTGGAGTTTTCATGTGCCTAGCAAATTTGCGCGAGAAATGGTTAGTACTAAAATTAATTCTAATGGCCCGTAGTCCCGGGGGTTAGGAGCCTTCTTCTACCTTGGACAGGTGCCGGGTTCGAGTCTCGGCACCAGTACAAATAAAAAGTAGTGGTGTGGCAGTGGTGAGTGGAAGCTTGGATATTTTTCTTCATTTCACGCCTTAGAACCTCCCAGTCAATTCACGGGCAAATACCATCCGCCCCAACTCACAAGCACAAGCATACATTGACCAGGCCATAGGCGAAAGTTAAATGGAAAAATAAATTATAAGATACTAATAAATTAGTACTAGTTTCAAAAACATGTTTCGGTAACACTCATACAGGAGTTTGCTTGAGAGAAATAATTCGGTTATTTTTTTGTTCTATTTTTCTAGTTTGAACATTGTTTTTTTTTGCTCCACGGTTAAATTAGTTTCATAAACTATTTGCTCAAATAATTTAACTTCAACATAAACAGATAATGCAAACCTTAATGTAGCTTTAGCATTGAGTTTGGTGCTTTCATATGTCTACAAAGTCCGCATGACCTTTTGTTAGTACTAAATTCTATTATAAACTAACACGGACCCAGTGTTTGATGACCTGTGTTTTTCCTAATTGGACACAGTGCATTTTGATAACCCAAGTGTCCCATATAATATACGTCGTTGGGAAGCATCTGCAAATCTAGTTATGGCGGAGAGAAAACAAATTTGCAAATGCAAAACTACATGGAGAGAAAAAAGTTCTCTCACTATAACATATCTTCCTTCAGAACTCTCACGTATTAGATTAATTTATTTTTATAAAAAATCCAATTTTGAGGTCAAGGGGTCATTTCCAAGTGAAAGGAGGCTCTAGGGTAATTGGGACCATCATAACTTTTTGTTTCATGCAAAAGTAGAGTTTGACCTTGAAAGGTCAATTTGAGGTCAAAGGGTCATTTTGGGGGTCATTGGGGGGTTACAGAGAAAAGTGTCCTATACAAATGTTGTTCACCTTTATAATTCGAACTACTTTTGTAGGGGTCATTTTCCATGTTGTCATAAATATGTTTGACCTTGACCTTTGGCCCCCAAGGGGGTCACTTCCGGTCAAACTAAAATAAACTTGAACTGCGCCGAAACTTCAGGAACACATGTCCAGAAACAGATATAAGATCGGTTCAGTAGTTCCTGAGATACACGTGTGACTCGGACGGACGGACGGGCGGACGGACGGATGGACGGGCGGACGGACAGAAATGACGAAAACATAATTAGCTTTCGCTTCGCTTCCGCTACTAATAAACAGCAAAAATTACATCAATTAACCATTCCTCTCGAACTGTACTTATAATACAGTTATAAAATTGTTGAATTCAAATAACCGGTTAGATTTGTTCTTCATGTAACGCCACTTCTAAATTGCTTAATTAATTGTACTCTAGAGGCCAAACTGTTTGGAAATTTTGGAACATATATTTAAGAATCAGATTTCTCCTTCAATTATCAGTTTATAGGCATCACTGAAACAGTATTGAACAGCGCTGGCATCTAGCATACGCTTAGAAGTTGTAAGCAAATTCTGTTTACCCTTAAGTTTACACTTAAAATTAAACTGATAAACTGTACACTAGTTGCACCAACAATGTACAATGAACATTTTTTTGGTGCGCTTTGGTTAGCTTTGCATTCGCCATAGTAATTGTCGTTTCTTAAAACTGTGCTTGCGGGCGTGCGCGTGTAAGAGTATAGGTTTTGGTTATTAAAATCGGCGAATTGATAAAGGAAATATTGAAAGATACGCGTAACTTGTTATCAAAATCACTGGAAAACACAAGAAGCCATAGATACTTCATGTTGAAATAATTGATCCGTAATTGTTGATTGAAGTGAAGTGAAATTTGTTGGATTAATTGATTACCAAAATTCAAATTAACTTTGAAACACAAGCAAGTCGTTCTCAAGAGTCTCCCTAATTTGCTAATTACTACATGACCCCAAAAACCACCAAAAAAAATGTTTTCCTGGGTTTTCGCTAGTAGGTACATCATAAAAGTCATTATGCTTCCAATGGTCAACGCAAAATTAATTAAAAATTCAAACTAACTAAAAGTTTTATTTGAGACTGCAAACAATTGTGTTGAAACATTTCATTTTATTTTGTTGTCTTTTTGCAATACGCGATAGCTCTCAAACGTGGAATTAGTGAATCGTGACATGATCAACCTTTCTCAATTTACATGGAAAGATTTTTTGACCCCTACATTTCTCATTGTGACCCACACTTCTATTACAACACTGATTTTGCCCAGCAGAGTTTTGTTAGGGTCCCTTTGCTTTGATTATGGGACGGAGGGGTCATCGGAAAATGATTCCATATCAGAACCTCAACCTAGGTGAAATTACCTGGAAGTTGGTTGCGTAAATAATTTACAGTGCAAAAAAGCCCATCACAGAATTTTAAACATACTGATTGAAACGTTACAACTCCAGAATTTTTTTTTCAATAAAAAGAAACTTGAAAAATTTGAGAAATCTTATGAAAGTAAACGCTTTTAGTCATGTTTGTGTTGGAAACACAAACGACGAAATTTGATAAATTGTTATCGAATAATCAATTTGGTAGTCGGCTCACGTTATCAAAATTCGTTAATTTGCCCTAACGAATCTGATTACCGGACGTCCCTCCCGGACGTTCCCTCCCGGACTCTCCCTTCCCGAGACGTTCCCTCCACGAAAGTTTCCCTCCCGGACGTTCCCTCCCGGACTTTCCCTCCCCGAGACTTTCCCTCCACGAAACTTTCCCTCTCGGACTTTCCCTCCCGGACGTTTTTTCCCGGACTTTCCTTCCCCGAAACTTTCCCTCCGAGACTTTCCCTCCGAGACTTTCCCTCCCAGACTTTCCCTCCCGGACGTTCTCTCCCGGACTTTCCCTCCCCGAGACTTTCCTTCTCGGACTTTCCGTCCCCGAGACTTTCCCTCCCGGACGTTCCCTCCCGAACTTTCCCTCCCTGAGACTTTCCCTGCCCGAGACTTTCCCTCCCGGACTTTCCCTCCCGGACTTTCCCTCCCCAAGACTTTCCCTCCCTAAGACTTTCCCTCCCCGAGACTTTCCCTCCCAGACTTTCCCTCCCGGACGCTCCCTCCCGGACGTTCCCTCCCGGACGTACACTCCCGGACTTTCCCTCCCCGGGACTTTCCCTCTCGGACTTTTCCTCCCCAAGACTTTCCCTCTCCGAGAGTTCCCCTTCCCGAGACTTTCCCTCTCGGACGTTCCCTCCCGGACTTTCCCTCCGCGAGACTTTCCCTCCCGGACTTTTTCTTCTGGACGTTCCCTCCCGGACTTTCCCTCCCCGAGACTTTCCCATCTCGAGACTTTCCCTCCCGCACTTTTCCTCCCCGAGACTTTCCCTCCTCGAGACTCTCCCTCCCTGAGACTTTCCCTCCCGGAAATTCCCTCCCGAGACTTTCCCTCCTCGAGACTTTCCCTCCTCGAGACTTTCCTTCCCCGGGACTTTCCCTCCCTGAGACATTCCCTCCCGGACTTTACCTTCCCATTAAATTTTTGCTAGTTTTCTTATTATAATTAAAAAAATATGTTTTCATCCTTAATATTAAACTTAACCTAACCTCAAATACAAATATAACACTAGACTATTCAAACCTAAACGTATTCCAAAATACAACTGTAACACCACACTATTAAAACTTAAACGTAACCCAAAATACAAAACTACAACACTACTCACTTTAAACCTAACCAAACCTAAATCTAAACAATTGTGCTATAGAGTTTACCCTAGGGTACTATTAATTAAGCCTAAATTTGCCTAACCCTAAATTAATCCTAAACGCTTAATCAAAACGTAGACTTAATAATATAAACCAAACTTAAAAGCTAAATTGAACCCTGAATTTAATTTGTTAAACCAAACCTAAAAACTACTAAATTGAACCCTAACCTCAAATATAAAAATTTGAACCTAAAATCTAATAAAACCCTTCAAAATGTCTTTGAAAATTAATTTTTAAAGTATTGATGAAAAAATAGCGTAATTTTTAATAAGGAGGTAAAGTCCCGGGAGAGAAACTCCTGGAGGAAACGTCCGGTCACGATTGCATCTCAATATTTTCTATTTTGATTCAAATTACGAATTTGTGCTAACAAATTATACTAACAAATGACCAATCATCTCATATAACCGTAACAAAAAATTAGAAAATCCTACCTCAAACTGCTACTTTGTTGGTTGGATCTCCTTAATGCATAGGCAATTTAAACTGTATAAAGAAATATCTTTTGGGAAAGGGTCATGCAGAAAGATACAGTTTAACCTCTTCTCTATTGCCTCAATTGTCTTTCAAAAGTTATCTGCTTCAACTTAAGTTTAGTACTAAGTTGTTCAATGAATGAATTTCATCATTTGCTCAGCATTTGATCACACAACTGACCAAGTTTTTGAAAACAGTATTTTTTATTTAACATCATTTGATTCATAGCATTACACTCCCGGGTAAGATATGTACGCATTGTTTACGCTTCAAATAAACGAAAGAATTTTATTTTTTGAGACATTTCTTCATTCTTCACTTATTAGTAGTTATTATTTTAAAGTTACACACCGTGTTCACACTTCTGAGAGGCCCTTCGCATGCTCTATCTTCCCAGGGGCCCTCCATTATCCCGTAAGTTATGGGATCATAAGCGAATTCACACACGTGAAAGCCTCCAGATATGTAAATTCTGTTCTAAGGAATTTACTACTCTGAAGAACTTAAAACTGCATCTCTTGAGGCACACCAAGCAGAGCATATACGTTTGTGAAAAGTGCAACTACGCCGCCTCCACAAAAACTTGTCTAAATATACATATGCGCACACACAATGCTGAGAAGCCTTTTCAGTGCTCACGTTGTGACAATGCATTTAGATCGGAAACTATCTTGAAAAAACATATGAAGGGGCATTTGAAAGTGAAAAAGCACAATTGCACGTTATGTGACCATACGGTCGTTGAACTTGGTGAACTGAGATCACACATGTTGGTTCACACTAACGAACATCACTTCACGTGCAACATTTGCCCCGCTACTTTTAAACATTTGTCACTACTAAAAAGGCAAGTTTGTGGTCATACCGGAGAATTCCCGTTTAGCTGTGAAGTGTGTGACAAAGGATTCAAATCAGGCGGAGAGCTCAAAATGCAAAAGAAAAAGAGACACTAAATAAAGACAAACATTTTATGCACGTATTCTAAGTTGAAAAAACTTCGTTTAAGGTGATTTTTTGCGTGATAATGCTATTCCTGACGTTCTGGCATCCGGCTACTAATTTTCTCAATAGAAAATCTTCAGAGAAAAAAATGAGTATAAATTTTTAGAATGTGAATGAATAGACAAATTTGGAAATTAGACACCTAAAATTCAATTTAATGGTTTTCCAGCCAAAGACGGACTTGTTTGGCAAGTCCACGTCGTTCCCTTAATGAAGAAAGCGGCAATACTGAAATGCAATAATTCAGTTTTTAAAGTTTGGAGTTCATGATTGTAGACAATTTTTAATCGCACCTCTATTGGATATTAAATTTGAAGTTGTTGGTAAAGTATGAAAACATGTTTGCTTTAAACCAATTTATACAAATAGTCAGGCCCATTCAGAAAAGTCATAATCAAAACAACCTCTGCGTTACACTTCTGCTTAAAATATCTTCATTTGGTTTTAGTTGAAAAAGCAGAAATGCGAATTCGGTTTTATACTTTAAGAGAATGAGGGAGGATGAGGGGATGACCCTGTGTGTGTAGCATCACGTCTTATATGCTCTCTTCATTGAGAATAAACATTTTATGGCTTGACAGAAGCAATAAAATTTTATTTCAGTTGGAGCTAAGAAGCTTAAATGTAATCTAATTTATGTGAAGTGCATAAACTTAGTTTAAGTGCATAGTTTAGTTGACGCAATTAAATTTGAAGTGAGTTGAATCAACTAATTTATAGTTGTAAGTGTTAATTAAGTAAAGTTACTATATTCTGCTTTATTTTGATTAAAATTTCGAAGAATATAGAATTGAATAAATATAGAATTGAATATAAATTTTGAAGGAAATTTTAAACGAAAATGAAATTTGACGTTTGCACTAAATGAAAGAAATTGTCTTTCAAGCATTATTTCTTTAGAAATGTACAAAGTCCGAGAACTCATGGAGTGCGATGCTTTACGTGACATATTTTAGCCTTGTTATTTTACGACTTGATTCAATCTTACTTGCAAATACTTGATCTAATTTTAATTGCAGGATCCACACTAATAGAAAGAGTGCTCATGCAGACCTCCACAATTGCTACTTCCAAAAAATTATTGAAACAAAGTTCTACTTTTCAAATTGCAAGGAAAACTTCCGTCACACTGGAAACTTTTATTCCACAAGAAGTCGACAACTGTAATAACTTAAATGCAAGTAAACAAATTAAAACCTTTCAAAAGATATCTATCATTAAGTTAATTTAAGAAAAAAATTGTTCATTAGCCGATATTTGATTTAAAAACATGTCAGTTTTTGAACACAGACAAGTCCAAGACAAGTTGATTTTTTATTAAGTTTTGATAAAAGCATGATGATTTTTTATATTTTAGAAAGTACATGAAATGCAGAAAATCAAGAAGCTAGTGGAAAGGTTGTCTCTCTCTACTAAGTTCCAGGAAATTCAATACAACAAAAGTTTATTATTGTGTCATAAAATTTATGTCACGTAAAAATGATGTCAGTTGCTGCATCATAGGTTCGTACACTACTTGACATTATCCTAAAATCAATCCCTTTAGCATAAGTTAAATCTTGAAAATTATAAACCTTCTTTAATGCGAAAAAATTGTTTAGTTGGGATAAGTGCTATTACGTGGTACTTTTTTAAGTTATGTGTTTAAATGAGTAAAAAATTCTATGAATAATATTATTTATTGTGTAAACTGTGTTTTACTAATTCCAGTTCTCGCATCACCGCTGTGTCAATATTGGCATTTAAACTGTGAGTCATGTCACAAGAAGTTTTGCACTCGTGACATCCCTCGTCACAGCAGTCCATTTGGCAAGACCTAAAGAAAAGCAGTGGAAGTGCAAATGACCACTAATAAATCTGATGCCCTCAAATACGACATGTGCAACTACAGGAAACCTACGCACAAGAGCATTCACGGCGTAAGTTACATGTAAGAAGCGCAGCATGAAGCCCCGTTATAACTGGAGATCGATATTACGCTAACCCCATTTTGTTCAACTTTAAAGTTTCTAATATTTATTGCTTATTAGGTATGTAATTTTAATCTAAACAAAGTAAGCAAAATTAGACTAATATAATAGAAGTTTGTGGCACTGTTACTCCGCAATTTTGGTGAAATTTGGACAATTTTTGTCAATAATCATTTGCAATGAGTTGCAGTTAATAAGTGAAAACTTAGTTTTTGACAGAAAACATTACGAAAGCCAATTTATTGAGCTACGCTACGGGTCGTTTGACTTTAAAAATAGTGCGTCATATGTAGTAACTGGTCTGTATAACTCAAATTTATCTTTGCTAATTTTATGATCGTCCCATCCGATTGTACCACTTTTAACAGTGTCACAATTTTTTTTATAATCGTAAATTGTAATTGTAAATCATCTAAACCTTAAATTTTAGAAGTTGTAAACTTATAAACAATTCCTACTATGTTTTGCTAATTTATGCCATTTGGGTTGTAAAAAATCCATGTCCAGAATTTCACAATTAATGTGATTCAAAATCGCTCTAACGTACTTTTTTTTTCAAAAGTTGACCAAAATATTTCTAGAACTTCTTGTTTCTAATGTTAATGTTTAGGCTAAGAAATTTTTAAAAGAATGGTATAAGTTAATTCAAGTGGAAGTTAGGGTTCTGGTATATTATACATCTAATCTTGGTCTATATCGTGGCGAGCCTCGATTTACTTTAAGTTATGAAAGAGACACACATTCGCCCTCTCCCAACACAACGTAAATAATTTGTTCGAGCTCAATGTGAATATCTAACAAATTTAACCATTTCTCCCGCTCTAGGTTTCCGCAAGTAATTGCTAGAAATCCAGGCAGTTGTTGCATATAGTTGCTTAAAACTAAACATAAATTTATAGCCTCAAAAGTAAAATTTAAAAATTAATTCCGAAATCAAAATGCAGTTTCTATTCAATCTCAAATTCCGCATTAGTGAACCGCCTTATGGCGTTTTGCAGCAGCGTTCTCCCGCCGGGTTACGAAGTTGCAGTTGTCGCCCCTCTCGTAACGCCGTCAAAAAACCCGCCATCCGGCAAAATTATTTTTATTGTTGTTTTTTGTTATTATAGAAATTTCCACCCTTTGCAGGCCCAAGCCTCTGGGGCAGGGGCTTCTTAAACATATAGTTTCTTAATTTTGAATTAATTAAATGCAAAAATACACTGTCTTTATTATCTCTTGTATTCTATCTTTATTTTATGTTTTTGTTTCTTTCTTTTTTAATTCAGTAGATAGAATCCATTATGCTTATTTATATGACAAATTTATGTATACAGGACATTCTTAAGCGGCTCCATGGACGCAAGTCCAAAGGAGTCGAATAAATCGTAATTCATTCAATTTTGAATTACTTAAATCAAATAGGCACCGGTGCAGGAGTTTGGTTTTTGTTGATTGATTGATGAAATTGATGATTTAAAATACAGACATTATAATTCAGTGCAGGTTGCAGTTAGAAAAAATTGTATAAAGTTTCAGCATGAGAAAATATTATCGCTGCCGATGCGTTTTCAAGACGCTAAGCTGATTCGTTAAGGTCATGACTTGATATTGCTCAAAAAAGTGACTCAACACAAATGGAAATTAAGAAAGTAAATTCAGAAATAGATTTTCAAACTTAAAATCAAAAGGTTCTAAATTTGACTATGAATTCCTAAGTTTTTGCTAACAATGAAACTAGAGAATAATTTGCTACATCGTTTCTACTAATCGATTTTGCTTTCCACCACTTTTCCGTCTTCATTTACAACAAATTACTTCAATGTTCCATTGAATAAAGTCTTCATAAATTCATTCCAAATTTAAAAACAGAATTTAAAAACAGTGGGATTTTCTGCCTAAAATTTTCGACCTGCTCCTCGCATTTTACCCTCCTAGCTCCGTTCAGTTTTTGTTAGTTCCGTGTTAATAAACACGGATTTTAGTACGGGATCGTTGGGTAGGCAAGCTTTCCTTGAAAAGATAATCTCCGAAATAGGACTCCATTTCAAGAACTGTTGAATTAGAAAATACATTTTGGTCTCAAGTGTTCCGGTTAATGGGTCATCAGAAATATCGGCATTATTTTTTTTATTATTTTATTTCCGAAAATTGCTGATCTTTAAACCTCTGTTTGTTACGGTTGCGGAAGTCGGATACTTCCTTCTCTTGATTGTCAATTTCTGCCGCCTGTAGTATGTCTTCATACAGCGGGTTGTTAGGGTTCAGTTTTTTCTCTGACATGGGAAGTATTTCAACTGCAGCACGAGTTGGGATATGTCACCCCAACACATGAAAAGGTTACTACCCAAAACTGATAATTTTGGTAGAAATTTGTTGTAAAATTAATAAACTGATTTTTTAGACTTTTTTTTTAAATTTTGAATTTCAAATATTGTAAGGGTCCCCCTGTGAAGCAATGAAAATCCCGGCTTAATTCCCATAAGGTTTTGCAAAAAAATGAATAAGAAAATTTAGTATAGAACGTATAGGAAGTTTTCAAGGCGTGCATCGAAATTTCGAACCGCACATCGAATTTTCGATTTAATTTGGCTTTTCAATAACTTCATCGAAATTTCAATATGCACATCGAAATTCCCATTTTATTTGACTCTTCGCAATGTACATAGAAATTTCCAGGTAATTATATTTTTCGATGTGCATATTGAAATTTCGAAGTACACATTGAAAACTTGAATTAAACTGACATTCCAATGTGCACATCAAAAACTTAATGAATTAAGTATTAAATTCAATTCTCATATTTAATTTTTATGATCCAGTTTCTGGAAAACCTTATGGGAATTAAGCCGTGATTTTCATTGTTTCGCAGGGAGACCCTTACAATCTTTGAAATTCAAAATTCTGAAAAATCAGTTTATGAATTTTACAACAAATTTCTACCAAAACTATTAGTTTTGGGTCGTAAACTTTTCATGTGTTGGGGTGATGTATCCCAACTCGTGCTACAGTTGAAATACTTCCCATGTGAGGATCGTGTTGCCGGGGCGCTACCTGCCTGTTGGATGAGACAGAGACATGTCACCAGGCAAATGGTAGTTAAGTGATTTTTTGTTTGGAATCTAGTGTTAAGGTTTTTATTTTTGGTAAGGTATCGGATTCCGAGTAGGAGGATGAGGCAGCCTATTCCGAAGATTACCATGATCCAATTTTCGGTGATCCAGGTGGTGATCGCCGGAGTGCTCCTTTCTTCAAAAAAAATAAGGTCAGGAAACTCGTTGCATTTACGAGGATCTCCATTAATCTCCATTAATGGAGACTAAACCTACTCTAGCTGTTACGTTATTCTGTAAATTTTACTTTAACTGGTTTTTACTAACACAATGCTGTTAACATGTTGATCTTGGGTTCGCCATATATCAATAAAACCATTGATTGATTAAGAGTAGGGGATCTAATGAGCTTACTCATGGTGATTTATTGAACTTGGAATTCAACATAAGTTAGAACCAAACTCATCTGTAAAGTATACTGTAAATTGTAAACGGTATATTGTGCCCATTGAATTATGATACTCGATCTTCGGCAAGTTGTTTAGTCAGCATGCTCGGCGCGGCGCACCAGTCTAGAAATTTGAATCTTGAATGGCTTCATTTGTCCTTCCATAAATCAGGTTCGTTGCAATAGGTGCTCCATTGGAAGCCCCTCAGACTCCCTGAAAAACACAAACAATACAATTAAGAATTAAATCATTCGTTAAAAATTAGGATATTTTGTAATATAAATTGAATGAATTGAATGTTGAACTATAAATTTAGAAAAACTCGCTTACCTTCTTAATGTTAGTTGCTCGGAGCAACTGCTCCCGGAGTTTTCCAACTTCTGCGCCATGACATTTCTGCGTCAAGTTGAGTACAATTTTCGTTGTCTCCATTTTTTAATTCTGGTTGCTAACTGATTAATTCTAAATTAAATTAGCATAAATTGAAATAAATCGAATTAATAAGGCAGCGATTACTAAAGGCATGAATTGGAAAATCGATTTTTCTACTCGGAGTTGTCATTTGATTAGGGACTGAGAAATCCATCTAACACTATGATATGCTGTTCGATAGCAGTGTTTTAAGATGTTAGTTACACGTGGTAGACTATTTTATCCGATAAAAGAAAGGCTTTGGTTTGAATCGCACACAGTTTAAGCTTATTGACTTATTGATTCTCATTTGCGTTTCTTTAATACATATTCAAAAGATAGATAGAAACATGTAGCTGTGGTTATCCTAATACCTTATGAGCATTATTTTCCGATTTGATGTTTTTTAAACAATTTATTTAGTTCTAAAGTTAAGAACCTCTTTAACTTCATTAGTGCTCTAGCCTGAATACCAATAAGCTGGTAAAATGAAACCTCAGTATATTTGGTCTTGGTGACTTTCAACTGTCAATGAATTACAGATGGAAAGTGCGTCACACCTAATTTTCCTACACTTGCTTTTGTTCCTACGAGTATGTTTTGGAGTATCTTATTTGAAATTATATAAGAAAATTTTGTGTAAAACTGACCTCTTTTGCAAATTTGAATTTCACAAAGTTTCTGCCGGTTAAGTTTTTCTGTAAACTTAATGATGTAAGTTTGTCTCAAATTATCAGTTTATTTGTCGTACAGTACCATACTGCCCGGATTGGAAATTTTTTAAGGTGTCAAACTTGCACGAGTGCGCGCAGTTACAAATCAGAAGACTGTATAAATTAGTGTAGAGTGTGCGGCACACGCTGTGGGCGATGGAATTTCACCCATTTATTTTTTCGTTTGTGGAACGACTTTTTCCGTTTAAGAACCGCTTATTGCCTCTTTTTTTTTTTACAAAATAGTAAATCAAAATTACATAATTACATTTTGTTCAAATAATTTACATTACCATTTTGTCTTCCTGCTTTAGTTTACTGGCAAGTTGACATAATGAAAGCTTATCACAACGACTAGTCATCGGCAGCATCTGATATTTGAAACAGTGCCTGAGCCAAGGTTAACTCGTCGTTGATTTCTACAAAAAAAATTATTATAGTTCAACAAAAATATCATTCAAGAAATTAACTCTCTTACTTTAAGTACAAAAGTATAATATACACATTGGTTTATTAATTGGTTTAATTTGATGAATTCAGACCTTAATGTATATTTTTACCTGGTCCGTTGGTATGGAGCTGTTTTGAGTGTAATCTGAGAGAGAGAGAGATTTACATGAACGAACTTTGTGTATCGGATATAGGTAATGGGTCCAAAAACTCTAATTATGTAGAATTAGGTAATTGTGAGGGTATGTAGTGCATTTAAAAAAAGATCCTAATTTAATCCTAGCGTAATGCAGTGTCTGAGAAATTAGGGCGAAGGAAAGTTGTTTGGTTACATAGAACAGCTGATTTATGTTTACATAGAAAGATGGTTTATAATTAGTTATTGCGATTCTCAGTGTGTACATTATGTTGTTTGTAAGAACTGATGCTCGTCTGCTATTTGAATCCAGTAAAGGAACAATAGGTTAAGGTTGGGATTTGGGTTTTCATAATATCAAGAAAAATAAGGCGAAGGTCAGGTAAGGCTGGCTAACATGGTGTGATAATATTGAACATTTTTAAGTGGTTTAAGAGTGTTAATTTAGATTCACGGTATAGAAAGTAAAAAATATCTGGGTTATTGATTCCGGACAAATTGATTATGTTACAAGGTTTTGGATTTAAGAGCATTAAAATGGTTAATGATGAGTGTTTTGGGTTTAGTGTCCTCTAATATATTGAGTGGGTATCTTCTTATTTCAAATTGATTGTAACATTATATTTATTTGTGTTAGGCGATCAGTTGTTTCTGATCAGTTTCTGAGACGGAGACCTTGACTAAAAGGAAGGCATTTTCTAAGATGGGTTGGGTGTGCGGAATAGAAGTATAAGTTAATTCTGTTTACTTATTTTTTTTTCTAATTGGATTTTGATTGTGTTTTTATGTTATTGTGTAAGGTTGAGTTCAGTCAATTGTTAAACTGGCTAGTGAAACTAATGAAACCGTCTCCCATAGGTAGCCCTGATTTTTGTATGTAGTAATAGGTTTCTTCGCCAAAAGTGAAAGAAAAACAAATATTGCTGAATGATGTAAGGGTTGGGCAGTGACCTCCACTGCCCAGGCCTTAACTAAAGGAAATAAAGGGACAAACGGTTACTTGAAGGGCTCTTTGGCCCAAGGCTGGGTTTATTTGACCCTTAAACCTAAAACTATGCCCTCTAGGGCTACAAATAACCTTATGGCCTAATGGCCTAAATAACCTC
>JAQFYP010000875.1:0-18754 GCA_034694865.1 Bilobella braunerae | reverse complement strand
GAGTTCAATATGGTCACTTAATAGTATGTGTGACGATGGTTTAGATTGGCGTGTCCACTGTCGCGAGGGTCCCTTGTAAGACTGACAAAAATCAATTTCCTAAAAAAATTCAAAATATTGGAATTTTTTTCAAGAAACAACGCATAAGCATAGACTAAACCTACAACTAATTAAAGATTAATGTTCTGCAAATTTGATGCTGCTTCTCGATTATAGCATGCAAATCAGCAGAAAAATTAACTAAATGTACAATTGTGCTAAACTAAATCAACTAATTTTTAATCAAAATTAAGTAATTATACTCAATTTCAAATTTAATAAACCATGGTAGAACGGTACGCTAAAGTGGCGTAGGACAATTTGTTGAAGTGTAAGATTTGTTAAAAACACGTAAAGAATCGAAATTTGCAATTGTTGCAGAAAGGATGAAAGGGCTGTTTTGGGGTCATCGGAATTAGCATAACTTCTTATTTCATGCAAAACCATGACTTGACTTTGAAATGTCATTCTGAGGTCAAGGGGTCATTTCCTGATGAAGGTGGCTCTGGAGATATCCAAACCAACAACTTTTTGTTTCATGCAAAAGTAGGATGTGACCTTGAAATGTCATTTCAAGGTTCAAGGTTCTGATTTCAAGGGGTCATTCTGGAGGGTCGTTGGGGAGCCACAGTGAAACGTGAATACAAAAGTTTTCCGCTTTATGAGAGGAACAACTTTTGTCGGGGTCATTATTGGTGTTGTCATAGAAGGATATCAGTGACCTTGACCTTTAGCCACCAAGAGGGTCACTTGGGGTCAAGGAAAAAGAAATTTAAAACTCAACCGGATCTCAAGAAATTTATATCCAAAAACCGATTTCAGATTTGCTTGTGGTTCCTGAGATAATTGTTGTAAAAACATGAGGTGAAGAAAATCCGCGAATCTTTGGACAAAAGGGCACATACCGGTTCTCTCGCTTTATGTATATGATACCTTAATTTTCATCTTAGTTAGTTAATTGCGATTAGTATTTAGGAACAATTAATTTGTTAAACTTATGTTTTATATACAATTAGGGGGTTGTCAAGGTCCCTAGAGCTAAATTTAATCATAAAACTTCTTCAAACTAAACCTAGTTAGCTAATTACAATTAAAAGTTATCTTTAACTGTTGTAAATAAAATCCAAATAGTTTTCTGATCTTATTTTTGATTTCATCGCCCATGAAAGCCAATAATTACAAATAAAACCTACGTTAATCTTTCTTAAATATTAATCACAATTTCGGTCTTTCAAAAGACTGTAACACCGTTCCCGTACTCCTACAATTGATGCTACTTTCCTTAATAAATGAACTCAAAAACTAAAAATAATTTGAAAAATTGTATTTGTTGAAGGGTTTGAGAATGTATTTTTCAAACTAAAAATCTTTTATTATTCCCATCTGTTGACAATTTCTCTACAAGTATTGGCCTAAGCACTAAAAAAATTATTAAAATCTCAACGTTTGAATCACCATTTTTTTCAACTTCAAAACAACTCCGTGCTTTGAGTTGTTTTGAAAAAAAAATTTTAGGCTGAGTAATGGAAAATTCAAAATTTTGCTTCTTCAAAATTCCGTACTACTGCATCAAAGTTTGAAAATACATTTCTTCAAATTTTAATTTAATTTGCACCCTGCTTCTTCAAAGCAAAATGAACACTACAACAGTTCCACAAGATGCGGGTAATTAAATCAAGTTGCACCTATACAACTATAACAATGTTGTAACTAGTTAAATTAATATTCTCAGATTAACTAATGTCACTAGAATATTGTTTTCAAAGTTTCTTTTTTTTTCAAAATAAACTTCAGCATCATTTTATCAAACCACTTATTTTACCTACTCTGGCAACCAGCTAAGTTTTATTTTTTGCAAAGGGCTATTATGTTTTTAAGTATAAAGAAATGTGATTCAAGGTTTATGTATGCCTTGTGTTCTTGAAATGTGTCAACTTGCTGTACATATGATTGCAAGGCCATAGCAAGAAATATGGCAATTGACATTGCGGCAAATCTTCTTTTCTCAATTACTTCCAAATTTTAAAAATTTGTCGACGAATTTTAAATTCATTTTAGTGGATTATTATTATTATTATAGGTAGACACAGTCTTGTAAACTAAAAGAATGTACATTACTTGTATAAAAAAGAGTACAATTGAGATAAAACTTAGAATAATGAAAATAATTTCTACTTCGTTTTGGTTCAAACGATGTTCAACATAAAGCGTTGTCTTGGAAAGTCTTATACAGTCGATTTCCCTATTTGAAAATCGTTGTGCTCCTGAAAAATACCTCAAATCATTTTTATGAGTTTTAAAGAAATTTAAAAATTAAAAAAAACTTCTATTCTAAATTCGAAACACACCTTTACACAGTATGGTGGTGGTTGGCAAAATAAGTTTTGTTGCGTTGGTTTGCACTGACAACTATTGGTTTCTTTGTTTGATGAATAAATTCAAAGTAGGTCGTATCAGGGACACAAATCAATATCGAGAAATCGGGAGTTCCTATGAGAACACTACTGACAATTTATTAAAATACATTATCAATTTTTGAAAATGCACCATTTTTGTAGCCGTACAAATACTAAGGAAGAAAAGGAAAAGGAACATTATTGGACATTCCCGCAGAGCGGATGGTCAACATAAAAGGAAGGGTAGGGATGTGGTAAAGATTAGTACAAATACTAAAAATTACTAATTTAAGCAATAAAAAAATTGCCTTTGGGAATCTAATCTTGGAATATCTCAATAATTACACATTATTTTCTTGAATTAAATAGTAAGTCAGTCTGGTAATTGGTATGTAAGTTTTAAAATAAAAGTTCGTTATTTTGCAATTTTAGAAAACGCTGGATCGTCAGAAAAGAAGAGTAGAAGATTTGTACGTCACACAACTTCTCGCGTATATAAACCTTGGTAAAAGTTTCCTTAAACCATCAGTACCAACTACAATTACCTTCAGCAATGGCCACAAGATTCACTTTAGTCGCAGTATTGTTTCTATCTCTATCAATTTTCCAAATTCCTAATGTGAAAGTAAGTTATGGTTTAAAAAAAAACAAAGGGAAAGAATTAATAAAAAAATTGTCTCTTCTTAGGCCCATGCAATCTGTTTCTCTCGTGAATTTCCCGCAGAAACGTTTTACACTGGAGAGTGGCTATGTAAAGGGTACGCTAAATTTGTACTATTGAGAGCCCATAATGCATTTTATTAATACAATAAATTTTCAGGATCGTGAGAATAAAGGAAGTGAAAAATGGTTCAAACGCTGCGATTACAGGTACTGGCCTTCAGAAATACCTAGATGAGCTAGAGGAATGTACAAAGAAGATTATCTACATTGTCCCCAGTTACTACATTAAAAGCGTTTTAACTGTTGGATTGCTCGATTCAGACGGAACTATTATGGTTACCTACTCTGATATTCCTGGTAAAAAATATATGCAAACGGATTCATGCAAACAAATTTTTTTTTTTACAATTTTGCCAAAAAAGTTAAGTTTATGTTAAAAAAAATCAGGCAAAATATGTCTTATACTTCAAAGATAAGAGGTGGTTTGAAGCTTGTTTCACATACTCGTCATAACGATCTTATTGGAAATATAATATTGCTATTCAAAACTTAATAAGCTAGTAAACCCACTATTTACCTTTATTCCTTAGCAAATTTCTCAGTAGAAACTCCCGCGAAACATGCCTACATTGGAACTTATTACACTCCGGGGTAAGACTGTGTTCGTCATTTACTTAGGGCTAAATAATGATTACCAGAACCTAGACAAAACTTAACATAAATTATAATTACTTTCAGAATCATCAAAATTGTTCTGCAATCGTTCGTCGATGGGTCTCATAATGTTAAAGATTTGAATGTCATTGCCAAGGAATTACAAAAGTATAAGAATAAGCCCATCTACTTTACACATGAAAACGATGCAAAAGTATACGAGGATAAAGTTCTCGTCGATGTGTCTGTAGATGAAAAAGGAGTCTACGTTTCGCACCGCTAATTGCGTAGTGCGTAAAAATATTACTCATATTTGGTTCTTTTAATTAGAAGTGTTTTATTCCTTTCGCAAATAATATTATTAATGCTTCTAATAATTATCCTGTCATTTATTCTAACGCAGCAACATAGTCAAAATGTCGCTCCCCACGACAGTTTTAAACATTTCTTAGCGTAATTCCAATTAACTTTCCAATAAAATTAACAAGTCTTTAACTATCAGCTGTAGTTGCAGTAAATTAACCTCGTAACATCCTTTGAAGTAAGACGAATCCCTATGTAGTAGAATGATGGAATTGAGAGTTTCATTTTTCAACGTAACTAAAAAAGTTTGTTAAAATTTTTTTTTTAAATTTTATTTATTAAAGCGAAACAAGCCCGACATAGGACAAAAAAATTAATTTTTTAAGCCTGGAACAGAAATAATTAGCATTTATTTTAATCAAAATCGTAATAAAACAAATACGTTTGTCAAAATATTTTTTATAATGCCTTAAAACCTTGCCTTCACATAACTATCTAATTTTGTCACATCCTAATTAATGAGTTCAAGTTATGGCGAACTTTTTCCGATTTTTTCAAGGTCAACTCGTAGTTAATTAAGTTTTATGTTTGCTTTGTATTGATTTCTGTGTAAATATAATACAGCATTGATTAGTGCTTAAAGATATGACCCTAACCGAGCCCTTTTCAACCCAAAAAATACGTTGCCCCAATTAAGTGGCAAATAATTGACAAATAATAAATCCCTGCGTCGATCCACAGGGATTCCGATAGTTTAATATCTAATTAGTTTGCATGTAACCAAACCATTTTTTAGTTAGTAGACGTAGATTTATAAAAATTATTCCAATACAAAACATTCCAAACTTTCCTAGTTCGTCTTAGCTTCTAGTTCTTCTAGTTTTCTAGAAGTCTAGTTCTTTCGAGTATACTATTAGAAGCCTACTGAACACCGAATATTTATCATCTTCTGCTAATAATTTAAGCAAGTAAGCTAAGTAAAAATTCCCAATTTTTTTTTCTTGTGCGTGCATGTAAATGGCCAATCGGCTTATGCTTCAAAGTTATAGCACATAAACTGTGCGTTTGAAACCTATTCCCATGATCAATAATTTCGGGTTCCTCCTGCAACTCTTTGGAGGTTCGCACTTGGTAGGTTAACATGCCAGAAAACTTTATTATTTTTGTTATTATTATTACAATTATTATTTTTGCAATAAAATAAATCTTAAATTCAATAATTTTATAATAATAATAATTCAATAATAATTCAATAATAAGTATGGGATTTTTCTTGTTATTTCAAACTTACTTCGACAGATGGTAAAAACTTAGCAAAACACAGCATCTGCGTCAAGCCTAAGCTTGCCTGCTTTCTGAAATGAAGAATTTCTATGAAAATTTACAAAATCTGACGTTCAATTTCGTCTGATAATTTGACGACATTGACAGCCAACCTAAAACATTTGCTAAAAATTCTCACAAGATTAACACAAGTAGAATCAACACGAAATCTTCTTGGCAGGTAAAACCATCACAAATATCATTTATGTGACTACTTTAGAAGAATTGAAAATACATTACACATGCTAATTTTCCATTAATTTTACATATGCAACAACGCTAGCTCTACCCGTCTACTTAAGTTTTCTAAACTGTTTTCCCGTGTTTTACACCAAAGGTGCATAAGAAGACTCATTTTCTTCTTCTTCAAGGTATAGGTCATTTTGAGGTCAAGGAGTCAGTTTTGAGTGAGGCTCTAGGGTCATCGGGACCATCATAAATTTTTTGTTTCATAGCAAAAGTAGGGGTTGACCTTAAAAGGTTGTTCATCTTGATAATATCTAAAAACAGAAATCAGATTAAAGATACTGTTTCATTAGTTACTACACATGCTTATGCAGACTTGTGTCTGGGTAGTTGTAGTTCTTATCTCTTCTGTAGCTCAGTTATAGGTCACTAGCCTGTCGGACTTTGTTGATGGCACTGTCTATAAATAGGAGTGTCATAGTAGTTAGTAGGGGTCATTTCTTGGTTTAGTTGACATTAGTTCGTGGTTCTGTCACTCGTCCCTTCCGTTTGTCTAGTCGACTGTCATTGACTTTTGTCCATTCGCGTTATTGTACAAACAAACATTATTTGTATTACTTGATCGTTTTGGTCACTCTACGTTTGAGCTACACCGCCCCCTCATAACCCTTCAGGCCCCCCAGTCGACACGTCACCATTAGCCGTGACAAATAGGAGCGGCGTTCAGGTCAACCGTTCCCCTCAATCGGCGACGACATTTGACCTCGTCCTACCGGTAGCAGGAAGGCGGATGTCGCCGCTACCTTATCCAGAAACCCGGATCCCAAGTCCTCCAATCAAGATGGCTACGGTCTCCCAACACTGTTGATCTAATCAACACCGCCAACGAATTATGTGACAGTAAGCATGCAATGAAAACAAGAATTAATTCCTCTAGAAGTACCGTTTTGTTTTGCGTTTAGGCTAAATGCAAGTGCTTGAGTGGTGACGGTGAGTCAGTGGAACAAAAAAATTGAGCACCACTTTAAATATTTAGATAAATAAGTAGCGTGAGCTACTTTATGGTTTCGTTCTGACCGTCCGTCCGGAAGAGTACCGTGATTACCCGTACCCACACAACTTACTTCATATCTGTTTTTGAAAAAGTGCTCCTTGTTTACAGAAGCAGTTCAGGTTTGTTTTTGTTAGACCACAAGTTACCCCAAAGGTCAAACATATCATTCTAGCAAGCACACCGCGCGTCGTGATTCCTTCAGATTAAGCTGAAACTTTGTAAACGTGTTAATCCCGTCATAAAACTAACCCCCAATTTGTATTTTTCTCCATAGTTATAAATTTCGAAAAAAAATTCGAAAGAAAAAACGATTTTGAGATGGTTCCGCAAATCTTTGTAAGATTTAACACGTAATATTTAAATTTTACGTGGTCCTCCCTTGAATCAAAAAAAGTGAACCTTCTTTCTATTTGAATTCTATTTGAATAAATTAGTCCAAGAGCGTGGTCAAATATATGCCTATACCAGTCCAAATTTCGGTGTTTACATTTCGCTTTTTAAGATTTTCGAGAGAGGGGACCACGTATAATCTCAAATATTACGTGTTAAATCCCATAAAAATTTCCGTAGCCGGTCATCTCAAAATCGTTTTTTTGATAAAATTTTATAATTTATGGCAATGCGGAAAAAGCAAAAATTGGGGATTACTTTTATGACTGGCTTAATATGTTTCAGCTCAATCTGAAGAATTGCGACGCGCGGTGTCCTTGTAAGAGAACATGAAAAATAACCTCTACAGTTGTTCCTGTTATAACGAGGAACAATATTTGTATAGGAAACTTTTTTTTCTGCGGCTCCCAATGACTTCCAAAATGACCTCTTGACCCAAGAATGACCCTTCAAGGTCATAATCTACTTTTGCATGAAACAAAAAGTTATGATGGTCCCGATGACGCCATTTACTCGGAAATTACCTCTTGACCTCCAAATGACCTAGAGCCCCCATTCACGCGGAAATGACTGATTGGTCCCCAACTAACAGAAAAATGAATTTTTTTATCTGTTACCTCTGATGCTCCCTTTACACTTAAAATGGAAATTGGAAGTGGAGTGCTAAAAACTATGTGAGGTTTTACCAGGAGGTGTTTTATTGCAAGTATTTTGCTATTTTAGCCCATGTACACACAGACTCCCGTTGGCTATTGAAAAACTAGCCGAAGTTTTAAAAAGAACTATATTTTATATACTTTAAAGAATAGTATTTTAGATATTTCAAAATTGTTTGACTGGCTTTGCTTACCGTATACTTTAAATGGAACTTAAAATACTTGCGGAGAAACAATCAACAAACAATCAAATTCTATAGTTGGAAAATTAGATATTTTCATAGGTAAAGGACTTTTCCAAACATTTCACGCTTACCCGCGCAAATAATACTTACTAATATCAAGTAAACAGTGGTGTATAGCATAAGTTAATAATTACGAGGATTAACAACGGAAATTTGAAATACATAGTAAAAGGAAACGCATTTAAATAAGCATTTACTTGGCTTAATGCTCAAACTTAAAATTAGTAGTTTAGGATAGTTAATAGCAAAGTTTGATGAATTTATTTTTTGGCATACCTCACTAAAACGTCATTAGTATCGTTTAAGTTTTGGCCACTTTGGCTACAATAAATTAACATAATTTGGAAATAGGGAAAATGTGTTGGCATATTATGCCGACTCACTTAGAAAATCAACCACACTCAAAATTACATTTACCTGCTATGCTATCTACACAAAACTCTGCCAAAACGCCAAAAATGTTTTCTGGATTTTGTCCTCACTGCTTACTACATAAAATTGATGGCAAGTATTACTGTAAATGGAAATTACAATATTTCTGCAGAGAATTTTACTAATACGTAACCTTCGTGGCAGCTAAAGCTTCATAAAATTTTGATTATGTGACTACTTGAGAAGAATTGAAAATACATTACACAAGCTTTTTTTTTCTTACATTTACATATTATAAATACGTATAAATACGTAATAAATATAATAATATAAATAATATATACATCCAGCAACGCTAGCTTTACCCGTCTACTTAAATTAATATACTGTAATCTCCCCTATTTGCAACATTGTGTATGAGACCCTTAAAGAAACACTAGAAAACCCTTGATGCTTTTGAAATACCCTAATGGTAAAATATCCTTTGGGAAGTAGAGCATGGTGGTACGGTGTCGAAGTTCTCAGCTGATATTCAGCTTGAGGAAGAGTATCGCCTTGAACTATTTGTTGTTTTGGTCTTTCTTTACTTCCAATTATTCAACTTATGGTGTTGGTTTAGAATTTTACAGTCTCAGAAATTTCTTTGCTTTGATAGCTATCCTGAAGCCATGTCTAACTTTAGAAGCCTATGTTTTGGTAAATAGACATTACACAACAAAAGCGTAAGAAGTTGGACAATGGCGCTGTTTTAGGCCTCGATATAATTCTAAAGACTATAATCAATTCCATAGAGTCATATGCGTGTACAGGAAACTAATACATTGTTGGGGTCCTAACCGTTCACAAATCGTGCCCTAGAGGAGCGGCTTGAAGATGGTGAACAATCCCGTTTTCAACTATACCACATTATAGTCCCTCTTCGGCCAATGACCAAGAGGTTGAGGGTCCGAATATAAATAAACTCAATAAAAAAAAATTATAGTCTCTCACTCTCTTGTATTATACGAATTTACACCACCTAGTGAGAGAAAGTTTTACAGCATCTTCGTCAAATTGGTATAATTTATTCCGTAGCTAATTTGAGTTTTTAGCAGTAAACATAACATATATTACAGAGCCAACTACCGGCTCCCACAACGCATTATAATGTTTTTAAATGTACCAGGCAACCTTGTAAAGTATTGCTACTCTACTAACTACAATTGAACTAGCTACTATTAGTAGGGAAGTAGTTACTAGTCTCTACTTACCTTCTCCATTGTTTCGCCAACTGTTACATTGGTTTGGGTTGTTTATTGTGGCTCAGCAAATACAGTTTTTTTTAGTAAAACAATTTTGCTGTCAAAGAATAGTTTTGGTTAAAGTCTTGAAATTTTTTTGGTAGCATTAAACGTTGTGGAGATATCGCCATTTGTTCTGCTCCTCACAGTGTTTGAAGTTTTTTTGTGTCACAAAAAGCTCCAGAAAAATTAGGATAAAAGTTAACTAATAAAAAGTAACTGGTTGCACTTGAGTTGGCAAACCCTTGCAGAGAAAGAAGCAAAAATTATGTTTTGTGGTTCGTTTATTGCAGAAGAAACAAAATCCAAAAAACAAATCTTAAATTATGGCATTAGCAGTGAATTTTTTGCAAAACTTTTCTTTATATACCAGCATGCGGCTTCTGGACTAAATCCTGCATTCAACTGCCCCCTACAGCGCGGGAGTTTGGGGACAAATTCAGAGCTATTTGTAGCACCATAACATTTGCCTTGGATTAGCACCATAACATTTGCCTTGGATTTTGCCTGCTTCTGAACCTGTATTTTTCAAGCAAAACCTTAGAACAAATAGAAATTTTTTTTTTTACAATATCTCCAAAAAATTTGGCGAAAGAAATTTGGCGCACTGTTGCCACTGTGACGAACACTGTTATCTACTGCGCTGACCAGATTCTCTTGATCCAGAGACCTCAAAAACTTGCTCTTATGCTCTGCGTCATTGTGTGGCGTGATTGCTACAAAACATAATAAGTAATTTTTATTTTGCCTAAGCTCAGCGATTCAAATATACATTGGTTTGTATAATTATATTGATAGCATGCAAAAATGCATTTACAAAAACAATTACGCCGAAACAAACAAATTAAATTTATGGTTCACTAAAGACAATTAAAGACAAAGTAACCTTAACTGAAGTGTAAGTTTTAGTTTTGTTAGTTGAATAATACAATTTTATAATTATAATGCAATTACAGTTGCGTGGAATTTCTCACGGTGCTGAGTAAATACCTATTTGTAATAGATTTACATATGTACGTTAGGTGCGGTATTGACGAGGTTTTAATAATTAACCATACGTTACGTAATCTTCACCTTGCGTCCCTCATTTGCATACATGTATGCTGAGTCTTTCCTTCCCATATTCCTACCTACTCCCTTATATTTTGACCAGCCACTCTGGGGGAATGTCAAACAACGCTCCTTAGCTTTAGCTTATGATAACCCCGGCAACTTGACTATTAAATAAGCCGTGGTAAGACAGCCAATCAACTAGCGGAAGTAGGAACATTAGACACAATGTATTAGAAATTAAAAATTTTTCTTGCTCTTTGACATTTGCCTGTTGCCTGAATCAGCTGCTTGCTTGTGCTCGTGAGTTAGATTGCTTTCATGCTAATATGAGCGGCAACCGCTCATGTTAAATTTTTTTTAGATTTTTAAAATTTTTGTGATTGTTCAGAATTCTTATGGGATTTAACATGCGGAAAAAACTGTTTTTAAGGGGGGATGGGGCAAAGGCACTGGAAAAATTCCACGACATCGATTAACATCGTCGATTTCTCCGTGTTAAATACCATAAGAAATCTCAAAAATCACGAAAATAAAAATTCTGAAAATTTTGAATATGAGTGGTTGTCGCTCTATTTAGCATAAATGTAAAATTCTTAACTACGTTTGTAGTGATGGAGCTAATTGGCTTGTATACAGTCATATGATTCCCTTGTTAGGGTCAAACAAAAATAAACTTGATCCGGAGCGGAACTCAAAGCACTCATATCACAGGTTTGAGATGTGTTGAGTATTTGCTGAGATAATCGTTACGCACAGACGGACGGACGGACACCGCCGTGGATAATTTTCACTATCACCGAAATAATTAGTGCCATTAACCTTAAACAGGAGTTAATAAGGTATTTGATTGCGTAAATATCAGAGATTTCAATCAAGACTGTATAGATTTTGTACGAGTAACATATGTCAGCGAAGTGAAACTTTTTATTTTTTTAAATTGCAGAGTTGGTTGATTAGGAATTGATTGTACTGTTAGCAGTTAACGACAAGGTTTCTCCATTGGTCTAAACAGGTAGTTCACGGCAAATTCTAGTTTCGGCATTCGATTCAAGCGACCTTCTGCGTCTGCTATAGGAGCCCATGTTGTTTCGTCTATGTAAAGCAGGTTGTAAGTGACATCAGAATCTACAGAATGGTAAATGGTGTTCTCGTCGAAATGGAAGTCCTTCAACTCGTCGCATGCTAGGTCGATCGCGTGCAAGTGTTGCTCTTCTCCATTGACTAAATTTCTGTTGAGTAAAGTTAATATTGATTTGTAAAAGCCAAACAAGCCGACCTCAAGACAAGAGATCAGCCAAGTACTTAAACGTTTTATAGGTGTTTTGCGATTTACAATTAATTTAGTAAAAGAAAAGTTCTTGGGTCAACTGATTTGGAATATTTTGGTAGAATATATTCAAAATTGGTGAAAAAAAAACTAAAACTGCTTGCTTCATTCTCCAGCTTAATGAAAAATTAATTAATTAGGCTTCTAAACAATTTAATAGCGCTGTTGATTATCATACCTCACTAAAATCTCTGTAGTATCAATTTCGACAGAAGCTACTCCTATTTTTGAAAACTTTACAGCGCATCGAGACCCTCCTTGGCCCTGTGAAATTGAAATTATACATGATTAGCAGCAGTTACTAGAAAAATTAAATGCTATATGGAGGTTACCTCACGGATAAACAGGAGGATAGATGCAAATTTTGCGCCCAGAAGCATATCCCCATCTCCCAATTGTCCGGCTAGTACGTCATTTGACACAAAATACTTGATACATGTACCTTCGCTTACTTTCTTTTTAACTGGCCCAAGTTTGAGTTGATACCATATTTGTGGAATTGCCACACCAACAAAGCGGGCAGGATCTAACTGTGACCTAAGATACGATTCACAAGCAATTTTAATCTCTGCTCATGAGTATCTAATACTAAAAGTAAATTCTAGCTGGCATCAGATATTGCCATAATGCTTAATTTAGAAATAGTATTTTTTTTTACTGACAGAGAAATTGAAAAAATTACAAGTGATCATGATAAAGTATTTTTTAAAAAATCGGGTGAGGTTTGGTCCCACGATGAGAGTGGCTTTTTAGCCACGGCTCGATCGGCAATTTAGGTATAAATGGGTCTACATTTTCAAAATTTGAACATCAATTTATGCCAACTTACTCATAAAGAATACTATGCTCATAAATGTTTTTGTTTACTCGGTATGTGGTAAATTCCTGCGCAAAACGTGAAACGCTTCATCGAGTATGATGAAAACATAAAGAAACATTTCGTCCGGAGTTGCGTTCAGGAATGTTAAACTCAAACTTACAAGTCTATTAGAACTGTAAACGTGTCTCGTCCAATGAAGAACAATGGAATGGGTGCGGTATTTGCTGATATAGCTACTACCTTGAACTCGTGTATTTTGTTCAACTTCTAAAAAACGAGAAACAAAATAGAGGGCCTTATGCTTAGGATTATTTGATAAATTGCTTTACCTCAAAGTTCCATCCGGCTGAACGGACGACTGGCAGAAAAATAGCAAACCAAAATATTCGAGTCTTGAGCATTCTTTGAATTTTTGCGTTTAAATCTTGCGCAATTTATTTTAAATAGTGTACTAAGATTACTGTGCTTTGCCGCGCGTTTTATATAAAACAGATTTTGTTTGTTGGAAGCGACGAAACGTAAAGGTATTATTTTGTGTATCGTGCAAATTTATGTTGAATTTTATCTCAAGTTTATCCGATATTTGAAGGATAGACTCAATAGAATAGTTGTATGCAAATGATGGTAGTCTTCAGGATTGTCTCGATGATGGTGGAAGACTTTTCGGAGCATTTCGATCTCCACTAACTGTGCAGCCTAATCACAAAGATACGGACATGCAAAAGTTCAGAAATAAGAGAATACCTTAACAAAAAACCCAATTGCAAAGACTTATTTACAGCTGAATGGGTATTCGAACCCGTTTTATCCGACTGGTTAGGTGGGAGAATCAGTCGCTCTAACACCTAAACAGGTCATGTCAACTAAACATGATCTATTTGTAGTTCTAACTATGTATTTCCAGACTAGATTATTACCAAAATATAAACACCTCCAAAACTTGGCGGTGTCCTATTTAGATATGTCATCAGACCTAACCCTCCAGTTAACGCAATAATGACACAAAACTCTACTACATTTGTTTTTCGAATCCAAGTAGACTCATTTTGAGAGAGTTATAATTGACAAGCAAGTTGAAGTGTTAAAAAAACACTTATATTGCGGTGTTTGCTGAAACGTATGCTCCTAAGAATTTGCTTATTATTTTACGTTATCTGAAAGAAATGGTATTTTACTTACTTTCATAAAAAACTTTGCTTTGAACAAAGCTGTGTGGTTCCATGTCAATACCGAGAACGACCCACTGCGAGAAAACCTAACCCAAGAAAATAAATTTTATGCTTTTCTCGGGTTAGGTTGTCTCGGTATAGACATTCTACAAAATGTGTTGGGAAATAAATTCAAATAAAATACACCGTTTTTTGCACCAAAGACGATCGGCAAATCCTAGCATACGAAATGGTCTCCATTCTTGAGTATGATGAACCACTGCATATCTTAATATGCACTGCAATACACTACACTCACTGCAATATATTTAATATTTCAGGTTGGCTAAATTTCTTAGTAAGGGAATTGCAGGCTAGAAATGCAATAAAAGGAGATGGCAATACTTCATCGCAGTGGCTTGCTAACGCGTAACCTTTTTCACAGGTAAAGCTTTCATAAAATGTAGGCCGTTATGTGACTACTTTAGAAGAATTGAACATGTATTACACAAGCTATTTTCCCTTTACATTTACGTCTCTGGTAGCAACGCCTGGCTCTACCCGTCTACTTAAATTTTCTATGTTGCATTTAAAGTTTTTTTTAATGTTGTATAGGATGGGTTGGGCCTTTAAACGAGAAGTAAGTGGTACGTTATCTGAAAATCCCGCAGAGCGGATGGTCATCATGCAAGGGAGGGGCTGGCTTATGATAGAAAACACTCATTTGCCTAAAGCCTTAACTTTTTATCAAACGGGCAATTTCGTCAACAAACTATCCGTCACATTTCGCTGTTTTACCGTCTAGTACACGAAATGCAAAACAGAAACATTTTTAATGCTAAACTTTAAAATGAAATCACTTCAATTTTGCAACTAGAATCAATAATAAACCGTGGTAAAACGGTCAACCAAGTAGCGGAAGAAAACACGTCAGAACACGTTAGACATTAGAAAAATAATAGAATCATTAGAACGGAAACAGAACTTTGGATTTCAAGGATTGTGTTATCTATATTAGAGACTTTTCGCTACAATCCAAAATGATTTGGATTCGGATTCAGCTTCGGAAAAAGTGAAGCTAAGCTGAAGCAATTTAGATTCACAGTTTTGGGTTTCGCTACAATCCAAATATGATTTGGATTAGGATTTAGCTTCAGAAAAATTTAAATGCCTTGCTCTTAAACTAGAAACTTTGGTTTTGCTATTTTCATAAGTTTGTAGTAGAGGAAATTAGTTACTGTTGTCCTTTTTAGTTCTAACTAATTAGTTTAAAAATTATAAATTGTGGTTCCCGTTTGAAAACTAGAATTTTGAAGAGTTTTGATTTTTCAATAAAGGTTGTTTATTAGGTTAGTTAGCAGTGTTCATATCAATTTTATGTATTTGATGTAGCACAACCTAACCATGCTAACCTACTTATGTTCTAACTATCGATGACATCGAACAATCCTGATCAGTACGGCCTGTCCGCTAGTAGCCTTCCACCCTGTTCCATGTCATCCTGCACCAGCTGCGACAGTTCAGAGTAGTTTTCGGTATTAGACTTAAGAAAAAAGAAAACATAAACATCAACGCTTCGTTTATGCAAACTAACCTAACTGAACATTTCCGGTTCAGTTCAACTTAACCTTAACTTTGATTGTTTAACCTGGTGGAACTTTACCTCGAATCAAGTAGTTTTCTAACAGTGTCGTCAGTACATTCCTCATCGATTAATCGCCACAGCGTCCCACCGCTTTGAGTCACCACCATGGCTTATTCACAACAAATTACAGTTTCTCGTAACTTTACTCTCGAAAGTTTAGCCTTTTCCTAGAATAAAGTACAGTAAATCGTTATATCAAATAGGCTAGTTCAGTAATCCAATTAACTATCCACTGGACCTTCAGTGTCAACCAGTACAAATTTAGTGTAACCTCCATTATCGTGGTTATCTTTTAGGTTAGTTAATTAAATAGATAGTTAACTCGATAATTAGGTTAGTTATGCAAAACTAACTACGAGGTCAGTTAACCAATTGTAAACAAACGGCGAGAAGAATCCAAAAGACAAAATAACTTTCATAAGTGCGCAAACACTTGAATTTAGTCATGTGACCTCAAAGTCGCCTTCGATTGGTCGTTCGTGAATCCAAAACTTTGGATTGTAGAGGACCCTTTACAATCCAAACTCTTCGGTTTAGCTTCACGTTTTGGATTTACTCTCGCATCGGTGACGTCATGAGTGACGTCGCGAAGCTGAAGCTGAATCCGAAATCCAAAAAAAATTGTAGCGAAAAGTCCCTATTATTATAACTTTATGTTTCATGCAAAAGCATGGTTTCACATTCAAAGGTCATTTTGAGGTCAAGGGGTCATCTCCGGGTCAAGACGGGCTCTGAGGTCATTTAAAACATCGTAACTTCTCGTTTCATGCAAATGTAGGATTTGACCTTGAAAAGTCATTTTGAGGTCAAGAGGTCATTTCCAGGTCAAGGGGGACACTGGCGTCATTTGAAACATCATAACTTTTTGTTTCATGCAAAAGTAGAGTTTGACCTTGAAAGGTCATTTTGAGGTCAAGGGGTTATTTTGGAGGTCACTGGGGGGCCACAGAAAAAAGTGTCCCACACAAATGTTGTTCCCCTTTATAAGAGGAACAACATTTGTAGAGGTCATTTTCCATGTTGTCATAGAATAATATCTTTGACCTTTACCTTTGACCCCCAAGGGGGTCACTTTCGGACAAACTAAAATAAACTTGAACTGGGCACGATATTAAGGAACGTATTCTCGAAAACCGCTTGAAGATAAGTTGAGTAGTTCCTGAGATATAAATTATACTCGGACGGACCGACGGACGGACGAACGGAAATTGCGAAAACATAAAGTAGCTTTAGCTACGCTTCCGCTACTTAATAATGTATTTATTTTGATTTATTTATTTATAACTCTCTGATTGGCTCACGCCCATGGAAATATTATATTTATTAAAATTTACTACTTAAATACGATACGATGTTTGCAATTAATACTTTTTAGTTGCAATTTGTACGTAGTTTTTTTAATAGTTTGGTACTCTCCAGGATATCAAGTCGAGGTATTGAATTTCTCCAGTCGACAAATTTCTGTGTGTAGGTGAGAAATTCTTGTTGAAATTTAGAAATTTGCATTTTTTTTTTTTGTAAAAAAAAAAGATGGAGATAATTAGGGTAAGCTTAATTTTATAAATATTAATTTTTTTTACAATGGATGAAGCAACTATGATGTAATCTTAAAACCTAATATTTTGTAAAGTTATATTTCTGCCCGGTTCCACCATAGTCGGCTAAATGGTCACTAATCGCCGATTAAGTAAGCGACGATTAATTTCTTAATTGTTGATTATCTTTTGCGCGTTTCACCAACGCCGATTAAAAAAAATCTCCGATTAGTTCATCAAATGATCAGGCAAAATAAAAACGTGACAACAATGTGGGAAATTGAATTTGCATAATTTTTGTTTTGCCAAATTTAGTGTTTACGAAACATTTGAAAGCCAACTTAACTAAGCCAAAACAATTCGTTGAAGTAGGAAGTCAATGCTTGAAAGCGTTTTCTTCAAAGTTTTTGGTGGGTATTGTACGACAGAAACAAGTCTCAAAAATTTGTGAATACTGTTTTCTTTTTTATTCAAATGTAACGAGCCAATGTAGGTGCATAAACTTTGCAAACTTGAAATACATTACCTCCAAGCGTTGACTTTTCGCAAGTTGTGTTTGGCCGAAGAAGTCACGTAGTAGAAAAAGGACGTGGCTCATTTTGTAATGAGCAAATAAAAAATACTTTATAGGCTAAAAATCTTTCTCACAACAAGTGGCCTCATTGAACATGAGGTTAAATATTTAGCCAGAGCCCTTCACTGGGGTTAACTGATGATTGTCGTGGTTGGAAGTATGGTTTAGCAACCAAATTTTAAAGTTTTTTTAAATTGGTTTAGCAACCAATTTTTAAACTCAATACTAAAGATAAATGACCTGCCTGAAATTTTGGTTGATTTTTAATTTTATAAAAGACACTTGCTTTACACGATACCTGTTACCCTGCCTTCAGCAGCGTCTCCACGTGTTTTTGAAAACTGGAAAAAAATGTTAACCGTTACACGCTTATGCAAATTGTATTTTTAACTTGTTAAAGTATAAGTACAAAGCAAAAACAGATTTCGATAAACTATTATTTTGTGAAAGATTGCTCTTTTTGCACAAAATCAACGTCTATTTATGTGATTTTGGAAAAATTGAAGTGACTCCCGTGACAGTGAAAAAAGAAGCTCATTTTACAATGCACGCACATCATCCGGTTGAAAAAACCAGAATTCAAAGCATCAAAAAACGCTTCATTTATCTAGTAAAATTTCACTTGCTCTTCCGATTAGGTGTTAATTTAATGGGACTCGCTGTAGATTGCTTACTCTTTCATAACTTAAAGTGACTTGGACCAAAGGAGTTACTATTTAATTCAGGAAATTCTTGTTATTTGTGACTATGTTTTACTGTAGAATGTACTACATAGCTGTATTAAACCCAATTGCAAATGCCATTGTGCGTTTGTCAAAAAAATACAGCGGAATTTTCCATCTAGGGTTGCGCGTTTCCGTTCCATTTTGTTAAAAAAAACGGAAACGAAACAAGTACCTTCTTTTGAAACGGTAGAAAATTAATAGCGTATTGTGAACTAGTCACATGTATTTTTAATTTTCTACACATTTTACTGTAATGGTTACCGAAATCAGTAATTGTGATTAACAACTCTTGTCCAACTCTTGTAGGCCAAGTGGTTAGAGCCTTGAGCTCTAGCCAATGGACGGGCACGGGTTCGAGTCCCGGTG
>JAQFYP010000874.1:0-18759 GCA_034694865.1 Bilobella braunerae | reverse complement strand
TTTATTTTCAATAAAGCAAAAAGGACAAAACTTTCATTCAGTTAGAACAAATTCTAAAATTTGAACTACTTGAAATACTCTTCAACAAAAAATAAACAATTAAAACAATGCATAAAGTAATGTGCGTACGGGTCGAAGTTATTCAGTCACTTTTAAAAACGAAAATGCTTGAATATCAGAATATCTTTGAGTTGACACCAAAAAACATCTACAAAACACAGTCCGAAACCGGAAACGGAAATCCGCTGTCTTGTGCAGATTTGCCTGAATTTAATCACGCAATTTGCAAATAAATTAAGGACTTCAGTCTTCAGTGTTAACTTTAAGTGGGAAGTTAAAATTTAACGTAATTCAAATTTAGTTAAATCTGCTGTGTAGGCAGAAAGGAGTTACTTAATTACTCAATTGTAACCTTCAGTCAAACTAAGTGCTTCAAAACCTAACAAGATCCTAACAACAAACATCAGAGAAGTTAAGATAATCAGAAAAACATATATTATTATGAATTATGCAATAATAACATTAACTAGCTTAAGTGTTGTGGTGTAAACGAATGTACAGTTCCAATACGCGTAATTTCTAAAAGGAAGTTTAATGTTACGATTTCAGAATCCTGTGTCAATATTGTGATAGTAAGGACCATATGTAAAGTATCATATCATATCACTTTTGTGCTTTAAATTACTAGTTAAAGGAAAAGTACCGGAATAGGTCCAGTTTAGAAACGTGAGCTAATGCTGAATATTTAGAAATAAATAGAGTGAAATAGTTTCCTCTCTCAAAATTAAAGAAATACGTAAACGTATTGGCAGAAGTACCAGCTAAGATACATGGGCACTGCAAACTTCGAGAAAACAGGTTTTATTTTTTATGAAAATGGCTCGGATTACCGGTCGGTTTTCGGACTGTGTTTTGTATATGTGTTTTGGTGTCAACTCAAAGATATCCAAGCATTTTCGTTTGTAAAGTGACTAAATAATTCGACCCGTACGCACATTACTTTATGTATTGTTTTAATTGTTTACTTTTCGTTGAAAAGTATTTCAAGTAATCTTTGAATTTGATCCAGAAATTTTAGAATTTGTTCTAACTGAATGAAAGTTTTGTCCTTTTTGTCAGTTTTATTGAAAATGAAATTTTTTCGAACAGGCATCTGACGATTTTATTACTCTGTTTTTCAACAGAGTAGCAAACAAATCCAAAAAAATAAATCGAAAGAAGGCAAAAGTTGGATTAGGGATAATTCCAGCGACAAAGAAAGAAAAACTACAAGTTGTGTTAATTGTTTTTATTTTTAAAAAGCGTCAGGAAATAAAAATTACATTTTACATTTGGCATGTTATTGATGTTTTACTTATTATACTCGGATTAAGGAAGGATTAAAAATCATGCTTTAATTGGCAAAAGTGGATGTGTGTAAAAAATTGCATTAAATGTGGCTTTTACAATATTTCTTTGGTTGAAACATATTTAAAATAGAATAAAATTGATAATCCTACGTTGTGGGGGTATTTTAATAATCCGAAATCCGATCCGATTTCGGATTAATCTGACGGGTTAATCCGACTCGGGTCGTATCAGGGTGTAATCCGATGTCGGATTAACCGAGCGGACCCGCTAATCCGACCGGATCAATTCGAAGATCAATAATCCGACCCGAAGTCCGCGGATTGCCATTCCTAGTCGCAGAGTTCCTCACTATTTTCTGGTTCTATTACGATGAAAGGCAAAATCATTCCGTTCAAATTTCTGACAGTCTTCTGACAGTGCGTTCACCGTCACAGGTCCCACTCAAATACACCTCTCCCTCTCCCTCTTGCTAAAAAAATTAATTAGCAACCGTTTTTGAGGTTGCTTTGGACACATATCCGTCCATGAGTTTCACATGTGATCCCTGAAGCGGATCGTTTTGTTGATTGCATCGCCTTGTTCGGATATTTGGAAATTCATCTTTTCATTCATTCGGTGCGAAATCATGCGAAATTCATTCGGTGTATGAGAAATTTTGGTTTCGATTATTACATTCCCGTATTACACTGGCTATATCTTCATCTTTTTTCGCATAATATATTGTCTCCTCCCACCGTTATATAGATATTTTCAAAGACTTTCAAAGGATCTAACGTCTCTATTTTTTGTAAACCTTGAAGACCTTTCAAAAATTGATCTTGTTATGGCAGAACCTGAGTCTGTTGACACTTGTTTGGCGAGGATGATGTTGTGGTCAATGTCTACAGATGCAAGATAAGAAACGGAACCATTTTGTGCCTTCAACTGGTTTCCATCTCCCCTTATTGGGTTTTGAACTTTGACCCCTTATAACTTTTGAACCGCAACCTGAACTTAAGGGTCGTTGCATTTAAGCCACCGGCATATTCGTAATCAGAGACAAAAACTGAGTCTATTAGACATAAGCTTTCGTCTAGGCCGGATATTAAACTGTTACCAAAATTCTTCCTTAAAAAATACATAGCATAAAAATTACGTAAAAGAAATTTAAATGTTCAAATAATTTTTGAACAAGACTGAGTTCAGGCGATTTGATTTTAAGCTTACCACTTTGTTCTACTTTTAATAACGAAGTCAATTTTTAAAACAATATCCATTTAAGGAGATACGTTAAAATGTTGACATTAAAACTTGACCTGGATTTATTTACTGTAGTCCTCTTAGTTTTAGACGTCATTATTTTTTACCTCTTTGTAACTTTTGACCTGTTTGTTTAGACGTCTTTGTTTTGACGTCATTTTACTTTTGACCTCTTTGTTTAGACGTGTTTGCTTTTGACGTCATTGCTTTTGACCTCTTTGTTCTGACGTAATGACATGGAACCGATGTAGGTTCCATGAATAAGGTGACATTTAAATCTCAAATGTGCTCAAATTAAAAATACAAAATGTCAGAGACGGTATTCTCATTTAAATGCATTTTTTGTACAGACCAACATTATCATGTTGGAGTTTATCATGTTTATCCTGTATCATTATTTGGAGGCCTTGGACGGCCTTGCTTGTTTAGATATAGCTAGTTAACACTGAATTAATTAACTTAACCTTAAATCTTAATTTAATTGGCTAAATAGAATGTTCGATAATTAGGCATTACCCCAAAATTTAAAAATATAAAAAAAACAAACTTGTTGTTGTTGTTGCGAGTTGTATTTTCACAATGTTGAAGGCAGACAATTGACGATGGATTCATTCGGAGTAGTCACGCACAAATTTCGGATGTCTGAAGGTCTTGATGCTTTTACGAATTGAATTTATCAAAGATTCCACATTCCACAAAGATAAAACGTAAACGAAGCTTTTAAATTCAACCGTACTGTAAACAAAAGTAGTGAAACAAAATAATATCCAAAAATAGTAATAAAATGGAACACCCAGCGATATCCATAGATACATTAATTATATATCATTTTCACACTATCATCATTTTCATTTAAATAAAAACTCTTCCCTATAAAAAATAAAATAAAATAGGACAAATTGAATTCTAAAAATATTCTCACTTTTCTGCTTGTAATTGAGCAGATTTGACTGGACATATCTCGGGTGTCTTATTGTAGGGGTATTGTTTCATGTTATGTGCATTCGTAAGCGCCCAACAGATTTTGAAATGAAATAGCTTGAAATAGTCTTTTCATGACTTTGGGTTTGAATTTTCCCACATTGCTTCCTTGCCAGTAATCGAAGTCTGAGATGCTCCACTATCAAAAACTGTTTTATTTTTCATTCAAATTCTAATAAAAATTATAAGTTTATCAAGTGTATTGAATCGACTATTTGCCGATCTCAAATAACAAACTTGATGTTCTGAACTTTTGGACAATGAAATGAGGCCTTCTGCCCACTGTGCATCGCAAACAAGAACAGAATGAAAACCAAAACATACTGATGCCGAAAAGGTAAAAAAAAACGACGGTAAGATTCAAACTCGAGACCACGTTTGAAAAGTGCCAACGGAGATCTACTCCCTGACAATTCACGAGTCGGTCCACGACAATTGATGCTAAAGTCGAAAAACGTCATATGTAATTTTACTTTATGAGAAAGTGGACGGATATTACTTGAAAGGAGAACGATGGAACCACGTGATTATAGATACACGCCAATCGGCTCCATCGTTACTTTCATTATTAAGCGCTTATATTTTATTACTGTTATGCGGCAACCACTCATCTATAAAAAAAATTAGGCCTCCTATGAAATTTATTGTGCTTTTCAACCCCCTTTCAATGAATACTCCCAATAAATGCAATAAGGGTTTTTGAGAGTGACCTTTGAAGGTCAAACCCAAGTTTAGCATGTAACCACTTTTTGTTTAATTAATAAACTTTCATTGCATTGCAGTTTTTCAAAAACTTTCTTAAACATAAAGAATAGTAATTTGTTGTATCGCTTTTGAGATATTGGATTCTTGGAAAATAAAAAGGTTTTCCAATTGAAGAACTTTGGGAAATTATTTAACAATATTTTTTTGCTTTGTCTGCAAACTTCGAGAAAACAGGTTTTTCTGGATGAAAATGGACTTGACAGACAAAAATGCTTTAGGATAAATGATCAAAGAACAATAACTTTTTCCAGGAAAAACTTGATTTTTTTTTGGTAGCTCGAGATCCCTCACCTTACGGATATTCCAAAGGAAAACTTTTCAGTATTAATTACGTAGAGTTTGCTGACCTTACCCATATAGTTAGAATTTAATGTGATGCTAAAACTTTATAACACCGAAACCGGCTTAGCCCCATTACTTGAAATGAAGGTGAAGAAGAAGTATAAATTGATGCGAACAATAGAAAATTTTGTATAACTAATTTTACACTTCATCCATTCAACATTTCACTTACCTTGGTTAGATCTAATGGTCAACATGAAGGTAAATTCAGGATTCATAATTCATAAATATAAAAATCTAAGTTAAAATAAATAAAAGTTGATATAATTTTATATTTATTTTGACAAGTGCTGTGGTGATATGTACTGTTTCAAAATAGAGAGTTTTATTTATAATAATTTAACCTATTAATAATTATTTATACTTATTTAATTTAGAATTTTAATATAAAACTCAACAAACTCTCATTTGTAAATCAAAATTTTGTCTTACATTTAGGCCACAATTTTTCTGGTTCTCACAGCAGTGATTTGCGTAGCTGACACTTTCGCAGCACCTGCTGAAGCGGAAGCGGAAGCAAAGCTAGATACAAGTGCCTCAGATTTAGAAACTGAAGAAAACAGGTACTATGGAAGAGGTCACTATGGTGGATTTGGGCATAGGTACGGCGGCTATGGTGGATATGGAGGGCATCGTTATGGAGGATTTGGTGGATATGGACACAGGTATAGCAAGGAGGAGCAATAACAAATAAATAATATAGAGATAATATATTTGTAAAAATACAAGATCAATAACCTCAGATACACTTTTCTTAAGCAAAATGGCTACCCGCCCTTGTAAACGTTAAAGTTTCACTGTTTCTAAAACCCATTACAATAATTGTAATATTTTTGTTTAGATACGGAGGGTACGGTGGCTACGGTCATAGGTACGGAGGATATGGCCATAGGTACGGGGGCTACGGGCATAGATATGGACTGTAAGTAAAAACTCACGGTTTTCAGCAATATACTTAAATATTCAGTTAGTTTTCTAACTTTTCATTATTATGCTTGTTGTAGATTTTATGGATAAACCTCATGTTCATAATTGCAACCTTCAGTTTTATTTAAACAATTTTTTTTTTAATTTAGTTTTTAATTCGTCAAAACTAGTACAAAATATCCGTCTTCTAATTTAAACTGTGAGCAATAAGTAAATTATTAAATACTTTGAAACAAAACAATACACTTGGGTTAGGTCTCTTCATTTATAAAAAAAAAAACTAAATAAATTTTTGATTTTTCCTTGAATTTATTAAAATATTCACATATTTATTTCGGAAATGTCGAAACCAAAACTACTTTATTAAGTTTAAGTGCAAAACTTATATGAATGTTTATCCAAGAAAATACAACACGATGACCATCTTCTTCTAGGAAATAATCATAAATATTTAAAAAAAACTAGCCCAAAAAACTTGATAAGATGATAAAATTAGTATTCTTAAAATGGCACATGCTTCTTCACAAATAAACTTGTAAACGAGCGTTTTGCGACGGATTATTTGGAATTTGATCTTAAGCGTTGATAAATTTTATTGATAACAAAATACATTGTAAACCTAAACCTGTGGTCTGTAAAGCCTGTCGAGTTGTGGCCGAGTGGCCTGTTGCGTGGTTGTTCTCCCAAGCGGCGCGGGTTCGAGGCTCGCTATCTGCATGACACGTTAAGACCACGCTTGGCTCGTTGACAGTACGGGGCGTTGGCATTCAGTATTGGTCAGCTAGAGGTGTGCCGGAGGGTACAATCTGCTGAGAATACAAAACCAGTGAATCCTCATAGAGTCACCCCTTCTCTATGAGTTGAGCCTTTAGTATAGGCGAGTCTGAGGTATGGAAAATCTGATTTGAATTTTGAATTTTGAACCACGTACGTAGTTATGTGTACTTGATTGGCTATTTTACGTCTATCCTATATTTTTTTCCTATATAAGCTGTAATTAAACTTAATTTTTTAGACCCATATATTAGGAAGAAACCTACCAAAACTATAGTATAAAGTAAATGCAGGATGATAATATTTTTGGTTACATAATCAAGTTTAATTAAAAAATATTGACAATATTGTTTTTGTAAATTTGAACATATGAATAAAAAAAGTACCAAAATAAACTTGTAAAAATTTTATTTCCACTCTTACATTTAATACTATATTAACTTTTATTTTTACACGCCTCGGTAGCACAGGGGTAGCAGCATTGGAAAATGTACACAGGTGCTTATATAAAATCGGATTTTCTGCCAATGTGCTCGCAACTACACCGCGCGTCTTGATTCTTTCTGATCAAGCACATACCTTGTAAACGCATTAAGCTAGTGATACAACTATTGCTCATTTGCACTGGTCTACATTTATGTTTGCCTGGGGCACCGAGCCTGCGAGCGTTACTGATGATGATGTCCGAAAGTTCCAATTTCTCCAGAATTTCATGGACGGAGCTAAGTAGGTCATCCGGGGTTTCTCAAATGTAGACTCTAACTATTGCTCATTATCGGATTTTTTATAAATGGCCATAAGATTTGCAAATTTGGGGCAATTTGAGAAGCTCTGGTGTAACATAGAAGGTCAAGTGAGGACTCCCTGGACTCCGCATTCCCTCTGGTATAATTAGTGTTGCAAAAACATAATTATGTCTAACTCTAAGATATAGATATTACTCAGCACACCTTCTCATTAGTGTGAATATTTGATAGGCTCCAAGAATTTTATATGTTTTTAACACTAAAAATCCGGAAGATTGTAATCTTGAAATAGAGCCCTCACTTGACATTCTACGTCAAGCCCACAATTTTATAAATGCCCAATTAGTGGACCACTTTGCAAAAGTTGGACTTTTTTGTAAACAACAACGAAAAGCAAACCTTGGATTTGAATTTGGCGCAATTTGATTTTTGGCGGGAAGCGGCAAATCCAGGACTTTGGGATTGTCGTCATTTTGAAATTGTACTAAATTGCCACAAATCAAAAGAAAAACAGTCAATTACTCAATTTATTGATATAATTTAACTAAAAATTCAACTTTTGCATTTGTAAATGCAAAAGCCTTTTTGCAGAGTGAATGTAACCACAGTTTGTATTACGTCTGCGGGTGCCGTTACTTTTAGCTTCAGAAAGTGACGAGTAATTAAGCGGTTGTTTATTTGTCAAAACTCAAAAAGTCAAACTTCACTTTTCCACGTGTCTTACATTTGACTAAATTATTTCACAGACTTCTACGCGTCTACATAAACTTGAGTTACATCTATACTTTTCGTTACGCACATCGAAATTTTGTTTTAATTGAGTTTACGACAAGCACATTGAATTTTCAATATGTACATCGGAATTTCGATTTTGTTTGAGTTCGACATGCACATCGAAATTTCGATATGTACATCAATATCTTGATTTTGTTTGAGTTTTCCACATGCACCCCGAAATTTCGGTAAGGACATCGAAACTTCAAACTAGGTATGCATCAAAAGGTCAATCAAAAATTTGATGTATATTTGTACAAATGAATTTCAATGCTTCACCCTGTTATAATTTATGTGTTCTTTGAATATAGTTACTTTACACAGTACTCCGTTTTGGGTACTTTAAAAAAAACTCGAACAGACAGACATCTGACGATTTTATTACTTTTTTTTTTCAACAGAGTAACAAAAAGTTGTAAAACTTGAGTGAATTATTAGAAGTTTTAAAATTTAAAGACTTACGAAGAAGTTCGAAAAAACGTTATATCTTTCTTATTCTATGTAAGATAATTAACATATTGGCTTAAAAGTTGCTTAACTTTATCAAATATTCAATATAAATATATAAGTCATATATGTCAAAATTTAATCTGAAAACGAGTTGACTCGGTTGGCCTGGTGGTTGGAGCTTCAGTCGCTCTCCATTAGCCCGCATGAGAACGGGAGTTCAAATCCCCCGATCAGCCACAAAATAAAAGTCTTCGTTATTAGATTTCCTCTTAAATGAATTACCTTGCCTCTGATCATGTGTATGCCCGGATAGGGAACCGTATCCCTACCGTTTTCTTTACATGATGACCATCCGCTCCGCGGGAATGTCAGATAACGGTCCTTTTTAATTGGAAATTGTATTTAAAGTGGTTGGTAGTGCAACAGCCTTCTCGTTCGAAGGAAGTATTTTTCTTTTTACTTGTTGCAATTCTCGTTGCCAAACAAATGTTTTGCAAAAAAAGATGTAATGTATACGCTGAAAGCATTAAGTTGGTCATAAAACAATAAAAACATTTTTTTTTCAAATTTAAAAAAAGATTCTAATAGAAAAAATGTTAGTCGGTTTTCTAGTCTGAAAGTATTATTAATAGTTACCATAGTAAAATTTTAAATTCTCGTCTTATCGCTGTAGCAGCAGAAAAAAAAGCTAATTTTGTCACAAATTTATTCTCTGCGTCATATTTTTGCTGAAAGCTATAAGCCGGTCATACAACAATAAAAACATTCTATTTTAAATTTAAAAAAGATTCTAATACAAAAAATGTTAGTCGGTTTTCTAGTCTGAAAGTATTATTAATAGGACCATATTAAAATATTAAATTCTCGTCTTATCGCTGTAGTAGCAGAAAAACAAGCTAATTTTTTCACAAATTTTTTCTCTGCGTCATATTTTTGCTGAAAACTATAAGCCGGTCATAAAACAATAAAAACATTTTTTAAAAAACTTTTTTTTAAATTAAAAAAAGATTCTAGTACAGAAAATGTTATTCGATTTACTAGTCAGAAAGTACTATTAGTAGAAACATATTAAAATAGATTAAATTCTCGTCTAATCGTTGTAGCAGCAGGAAAATAAAAGTGCACTGCTGCGCACTGGAACTACTTTGTTGAAAACTATCAATCTCCATTCTGCATTCCATTTTTTAGAAATTGACAAATGCAATGGTAAAAGCCCTCCGCAATGCACTGAAATGATTCTGCAAACCCGTCTTCGCATCAGTATTCTTAAACATTATTGTTCTTAAAAATTACGAAAGGACAAATGATAACAAAAAATGTTATTTGGATACCGACAAGTATAATTACTCTGTTGAAAAACTTTTCCGTGCCTTTCGGAGACGTAAAGTTTGCTGGGTGGTGACTTGCAGTTCTAAAAGTGGACGTTTTGACGCTACATTTTTTTAATTTCTAAAATTTAAAATTTATTTTAAAAGTTACTTCACCCACTTAGAATTTTTTAATTTCGAATATAGTTACTTTACCCAGTACCCTGTTTTGGGTAGGAACTTTAAAAAAAAAACTCGAACAGACAGACATCTGACAATTTTATTACTCTGTTTTTCAACAGAGTAATGACGATTTTATTACTCTGTTTTTAACAGAGTAATGACGATTTTATTACTCTGATTTTCAACAGAGTAATGACGATTTTTATTACTCTGGTTTTCAAGAGAGTAATAAATAAATCGATATAGATAAGTTAATACGGATGAATTATTCTGAATTGATTCTTGTGACTTAATTAACATTTATTCAAATATTTCTCATACAGGAATTTTTTTTACAGGACACTGAACTATTTTTTACTTAATATATCCACCTTACTGCCATTCGTATTTCCTGACCCAATCAATCTCAAACGTGTTTTTAGCCCACTGATCAGCTTCGGAGGGATCAAAGGGCTCACCACCAAAGAAGTTACCACCAACAGCCAAATTGAGAATCAGATAGAAATTCTTATCGAATGGTTGTCTATTTGCTGTGTAGAATCCTGGCCAAAAGTTACGTTCAAGCGTCTCAGTGTGATAAACATTTCCATCGACTATCCATTGAATGGCCCATGGACTCCAATCCAATCCAAATGTGTGGAAATCCTGACTAAATTCAAATGGGAAATTTCTCTCTCCTGTTCCAGCGTCCCCTTTGTTATTCCATGCTGAGCCAAAGTGCAATGTGCCTAAAATTTGATTAGGTCGTTGGCCTCGGTACTCGGTTATATCAATTTCACCACTTCGGGGCCAACCGCCATACGATGATGCGGCTGGCATCATCCAAATTGCCGGCCAGAGATGTTTACCTGTTCAAGCACTGCATTATTTATCATGTTCATAATTGTTTTTTTTAAATGTTTTTATTTTTTTTTACCTTTAGGCATTCGGGCTCGAATTTCAAATTTTCCATGGAGCCAATTAGCCTTAGTTGTCATGCGTGAGGACGTGAATTCCTTGTCACCCCATTTTTCCTTTCTTGCTGTGATAATTAACCTTCCATTTTCCTGACGCGCATTCTCATGTCTATTATCAGTGTAGCATTGCAATTCGTTATTTCCAAATCCTGTTTTATAAAACATTTACTCTTATAATAGAAAATGCTAAAAGGACAAATTGCTTTATTGGTTTGAAGAAAAAATTTAACGTCAAGTTCCATTAAATAAATTAAATATTTGCAAATTAAAGGTGTTTTTGCATTAGGGATTTTTGTTTTGAGAAATTTTGTTTAAGTATTTTCACCTGATACCAAAAATTTATAGTCATACCACTGCATCCTGTTTCAAAATTCCACCGGTCTTTTAGATTTCCTCCGTTAAACTCGTCTTCCCAAACTAGAACAAAGCCTGCTCCATGAACAAGTTGAATTGTTAAACTACAAACTATTGCAAATAAAAATATGGTTTTCATTTCTCCTTCTGACGGGAAAAATATGTTGCTCGTAGACGCTTTTGTGGTGATACCTTTTATATTAAGGGAGGTGCAGAAAAATTGTAACAAAAAGTGCACCTGCTACCACGGCTTTTCGAAGAACTGTTGACTGAGTCATCCACTATAAGTTACAGTGAAAATGACAGGTCCGTTTTTTGTCGAATTTGTACATTTGTGATAGGGATTATAATTAGAACGACAAACACGTGACGTATGACTGGTGTTTTTTGAATTCACGGAATTGGTAATAAATGATTAATGTGAAACTGTGAAACTGTGGACCACAAAAAAAAACAAATTTGATCATTTGATCAAGTTTAAATTTTGAATCATTTTGATTCAATATTTTTGTGTCTTGAACAAGCTTATGTGTTGAAAACCTACATATCTAAAGTTTTATGTTCATACTAATAAATAAAAGAAACAAATTAGGCGTGGTCTGGCACTATTGTGCATGCGCAAAGATAGACACAAAAACGAGAAGGGGCTCCATGATTGGCTGATCATGCTTACCAAAACTAAATTACATTTGAACAATCTAACGTTTCGTTTTTAGGTACGCTGAAGGAACAATCTCATTTAAATATGTAAAATCTATTCCTAATTAGTTAATTGTAATTAACAATTAGTAAAAATTAACGGAAATGGGGGTCCTATGTACGCTGAACATAACTATGAAATTTAAATATCTCAAATACAATTCCTAATTAGTAAATAGCAATTAACATGAAATAATGTGATGTAATCAGAATGTAGCTTTTCCTCCTACACTCTTTTTGTCTCTTTCCTTTCCTTTCAGGATATCATGATCTCAGAATATCCGAGAAGGTTCTCATTTCATCCTCAGCTCTTATTTTTGAAAATTGCTTTGTTTGAAAAGTTTAAACTCATTAACAGATTGTTTAAACAATTAGTGTTAGGTTATTAGTGTTAGTGTTAGCAAGAATAAGTTAGGTAATTGATTGTATAGATTTCATATCATAGGTTCAAGAGGAGTAGGTAGGTAGTAGAAAGTATGATATGTATTTCGGTCATCTCATAGCTTTTTTTGATTAAAGGCAAAAGTCCTATTTTGGCTATTAGGCAAAGTACTTTTTCAGTAAACGGCAAAATCCTATTTTGGTTAATAGGCAAAGTCCTATTTTGATTAAAAGGCAAAATCTATTTTTAATAAAAGGCAAAGTCCTATTTTTATTAAAAGGCAAATTCCTTTTTTATTAAAAGGCAAAAATTCATTTGGATTTACGTAAAGTCCTTTTTTAATAAAGGCAAAATCCTATTTTTATTAAGAGGCAAAGTCCTTTTTTTTTATTGAAATGCAAAGTCCTATTTTTATTAATTGGCAAAGCATTTGCCTCCATAGGGGCACAGGTTCCCCTCCGCCAGGCCTTGGCCCATATTTCAACCAACAATAACAAGAGAATGAAGAGTTTGGCTGTTGATTGCTGTTAATTTGCTGTAGTAATGACTAGAATATTATTAACTAATTATTTACAAGCGCTAAAATTTAAAATAAATAATCTAGTAATTAGATGAATTACACTAATTACAATTAACTTAATAAAGTACACATGCTTTGTCAATGGAAATGTTTATATTTTGCCTCATTCTTGCATTTACATGACTAAAAATTTCCTTGCCAAGCGTTTTTTTGGAGCTTTTGACAAACTTCAGCGAAATTAGGCCTGGACAGCTCTCTTCTAAAGTCTGCTCCACTCTTCTGCCGTTGGGCAGAGCGCCAATCTTGGGCTGTAAGAAACAATTAACTTTAATTAGCAATTTACTAATTACCAATTATCTAATTATCAATTAACGAAAAACTAAATACCAATTAACTGACACAATAAGTTTTTGTTTCTCTCCCCTGAATTTTTCTAGGTGCTTGGGATCCTGCAGCGTGCGCTGCCTCCAATAGCTGTGTTTCGTATTCGGAATTTGTTGAATTTTACAGAGGGTTCCTGCAAAATATGGTGACTCGAAAGTTTGAAGTTCTTAGGACAGGTTAAACGCAGGAAGAAAATAAATTGGGAATTAGGAAATTACGAAAGAATAAAATGGATTCTAAATAATAATATAAAATAAATTGACTGAATTAGATTTATCAACTTGATTAAATTAAGTGACAGTGTCACTTGCAATGTAAAAATCTTCAATTTGTTATAAGCATAATATAAACAGTTGCTTTACGTTTCTGTAAAACAAATCCAGCACCTCAAAACTTAAAAAAAATACTTAGATTTATAGTCTGCTCAGCTAAACAAGATATTCAAAAAAAAATAGAAAGGCAAACCAAAAAAAATTGTAAAAGTTGTAAAACAAAAAACAAAAAACGCATAAACATTTTTAAACATAAACATAAACATGTTCTGTAGAAGGCAAACGATGTTACCTTCAAGGTGAACCCATTAGCAAAACTGGTCAAGGCAGTCCATTACCACAAATTAATTACCCCAACACACGGAGTTCCGTTCATTCGCCTCAAAGTTGGAATAGGTTACTCTCTGTTTACTCATCTAGTTTACTCACACTTTTACTCATAACATCGAGTTTTGAAATCACACTTAAGTTTGCAATGTTTCTGCACCAATTTATCTGTTTTTGTGGCTGTTTATGGTACGTCCAGTCGTGGTGGCGGTTACCAGGATTTAAACTCACTTTTGAAAAATGCGCCGAAGCTCAAATATGGCGACGCCTGTTCGACCACTGCGACTGAGTTGAAGTTCAAATTTGACATACTAGACTCGACAGAGCCAAGAGACGATGACGCTATTTCAAAAGTACGAAGTGCCTTTATTTCACACAATGAGCCCACTTGCAACGAAACGCAAATCCACGTGTGCGGTATTGAGACGAGGAGGCGTATTTGTGGTGAAAATTTCTACCCTTCTGAGCCAGGCAACTACAAGTTGGAGAACGGGAAGTGTGTCAGAGCTGAGGGGAGATTTTGCGTTGCGCATGAGTACAACTGTGAGGTGGCAACTTCTTGTCGTGCTGCACGCACTGGTGCACCGTGCACGACACAACTAATAGTAGAATACGCGTACCAACAGATTTCAAAGGGATACAGCCGATTCGAAGCGCTTTGGAAAGTAGCCGCTGATAGAATTTGTACCTGTCAAAGACTGCAAACAAGAAATTTTGGATAGCGAATAAAACCAGAAAATAGTCAAGAAACCCTACCTACATCTTTTTAGGTCACTTGGAAAAATACAATAAATAAGATGTAATACAATTACAGTAATAATGTAGTCAAAATACTTTAACAAATATTTTGCGTTGATGCTTTGGAATTAATTGTGCAAATTTTCGCATAATTCGTAACTGAGTAGCTAAAAAGTAAACGTTTGAATAAATTGTTTATAACTTATTTTTAGGGGAAATGCATATTGCAATGATTTGTAATTCAAACGGTTTCACTCCAGCGGGATAAAAAATTTATTAACTTAGTTTTGATTGTTCAAAGTATTATCAATATTGCGCTGTAATAATCTATCAATATTTCCAATATGTTTTATTTATATTTTCAGATTTTTTTTTTTTTTTGTAATTTTGTAAAAATTTGCAATAATATCTAGACACGATAATTGTCCTACTGTTTCGCTATTAGCAGTTAACAAACTAGACGCTGGAAATGAAAATTAATTCTAAAATTTTCCAACTCAACAAGTGTCTCTGGTTTAAAATAATTACATAAATTACTAACTATAAATTATAATTAAATCTGCTTATCGTATTCTTTGACATGATCTTTTACAAATTTACATTTGTATATGCAAACCTACAGCTAAGTCCTTATTGGAGTTCGCTTCAAAGGTGTATTCCAAATTCAAATAATTGTGTACTTGATTTTACTTAATTATCATTATATTGTATATTATTATAGTAATATTTATAATATTAAAATCTGAATTTCGTCGGCCGAGAAATTAGCTGTAAAATCGATGCTGAAATGGAAAATGATGAATTTTTTTAGCCACGCTTCGACGTTCGGAAGCCACAGTAATTGAAGCGAAACTTAAGTAGTAAAAAGGTTTTTTCCAGTACATTTGTTCAAGTTTAAAAAATTATTGTATTCGTTTCAGAGGTTTCTGATTAGCAGTTAAAATAGTAAAAATACATTAAATACGAGTAAAAATATGTTACAATATATTAATTTTAATTCTAATTAAAATCCCTCCATTCACATGCCATGACTTTCTGTAATGATTTTGTAATATTCCAAGGGATAGATGGAGAAGCGATAAAAAGAAATTCTAGATAGAAAGAAAAAAAACATTTCTTGACTTTCGCACGCAATTGATTGATGGAAACTAGAAAATTATAATAATCCTTTCCAAAGATTATTGATTTTAAGGTGCTAATATTTACTTTTCCTTTTTTTTACTTAGCGTTCTGACGATACCGAATAAGCGCCAATTGTTTCTCAAATGTGTAATATATTGATCTTGTCCACTCCCGACCTGTTTATAAAATGTGTAAACTCAAAATAAAATAGCTACAATAAAAAATAAATGAAATCAAACTGCATGTTTCGACCATAATTTACGGTCTTAGTTATTAGTATTACTTATTAGTATTAGTGTATAAAATTTAATTTCTCTTGCATCCATCCGATTTTGCATCACAGGCGGTCAAATTAAAAAAAAGTTAGCAAAAACTAAAATCTATACAAAACCCGGCACTGAAAACAAGGAAATTCGGATTTTCAAGCATTTTCAAAAAATTCACCTAGATGTATTTTTGAACTGAGCGTACAACCGCATTGGATTATTTTATAACGATATCACCAACTAATTTTATTCTCTTAGCATTGTATAGAGCCGAATTTCGAACAAATTTTCGCATGGAGCCAAATTATGCAGAATTAGTATTCACATCGTGCAAGTAAGTTTTTAAAAATTACATCTGATATTCGAAAAGTTTCTTAAAGGTTTACGCGTCTATATCTAGGCATATCGTCTATATAAGGCAAAAAGATGGTTGGAGAAATGAATTTTGTAACCAACGTGCGTAAATTATTAGATTGAATATCTAGGCTCTATTTTGCAAACGACCCTAGAACCCGATTAACTAAACATTGGTGAAATAGATTCAATCAATTTACCACCCCCGGTTCCGTTCATTGTCCCTTTTTTCCCGTCGAAGAGGATTATAATAAAATTTACCAAAATTATGTTGGAACAGAACATTTTAATATGCATCAAAATACATCGCCGTCGGCAAAATACCCTGCATTTGCTGCGTGCCAAAAGTCCTCCCCGCCATTGTGTCCTATTGTTTTGCTTTTTACAAGACACAATTAAATTATAATTTTCCTTAAAAAACTTCTAGATTGAAATTCAAAAAACACAAGTGCGCACTAGAACGCTGCCAATTTAAAAAGAAACTTTCAGTTTGGTAATATGAACTTAAGAATTCACACAGTACACGAGATTTTAAATAAGTGTAATTGTAATTTAACCAAATAATTTTGTTTTAAAGGTCAATGTTCGCAGTTTGGAGACCCGTGCTGCTGGGGAAGGGACCACTTCGACCATGCCGCAGGTATGATTGATGTTTAATTGTTGCTTTGAAAATTCCTTAATTTAGTTTAATTGACTTGACAGGGCTAAGGGCCATACGGTATGCCTTAATTACGAACAAAAAAGAGACGCGGCAAAGGCTAGAAAAAAGTTTATATTGGAAACACATAAAGTGGGGGAAAATAAGGGGAGATATAGTATCGACGATTCAGTCCCAGTTCGAGAAAGTGGACCGGAAATAGCCGAAGCTGGGGGCTTGTGAAACAGATAATTAGGGTTAGGGTACATGATATAGTAAATTAGGATACTTAAAATTAACAATTTTAATCAGTTTGTTTGTTTTCAGTTTCTCAAGTCAAAAAAACGAAAACGCTTGCGTGTACACGGCACATAGCAATATTTTTAGAAATCCAAAAAGATGTAAATTTTTGAAAACTCCAAAGCGCTTATGGCCAATGTTTTTAAATGCAAATGCAGTTTTTTTAATTTGAATGCAAAGCACTCTTTTTTGCATTTCAGGTCCGTGACAACAATTTATTTCTGGCAGGCCGACTTGCCACGGACTTTGAGGTCAGAAAAAAAGGCAATTGACGCTTTGGCACAGGTTTTTTAATTGGTTACCTAACAGTTACTTTTTGCTTTTGATGTGTAGTTTTCTTTACTTTGCTTGATACGGCAGAGAAAAAACAGAATGTACAACCAGACGCAGCGCGATAAGTTCAACACCAGAAAGAAGGCTAGATTAGTAGCAGCTGACCTGGCAAATAGCAATTTTGTTACAATAAACAATCCAGTTGGATTGAACCTGGCTGAACCTGATGAAAAAACCTTTAAAATAGGGAGATTTGGAGCAGAACCAAAGGTTCTTAGAACTCTGCGCTGAAAATAAGCAAAATTATTTGGCTAGGAAGCGTTTCCAGACTTGGTTTAGGAGCTTAAGTAGAATGTACATCGGAAAATAGGAAATTTTTGCGAATAAATTTTTATTTATAATCGTTAATTAAAAAAAAAATTTATTATTATTTTTTTAAATTTAATCAAAAATACGCCGTAATGCCTTTTGAATCTTCAAGAATTCATTTGAACCACCGATGTTTTCTTTAGTTTTGCAAACTGAGAATGACCACTCGGGGCAAAATGGCTCATTTCAACATGAAACATTGCTTAAGTCAATTTTTTTGTTAAAAAACAACAATAAGATGAGAACATCTTTTGTGACATTTTCGGTTTCATAGAAACAGCAAATAAAGCTGCCGAATTACTCGTTGTTGGAATGGAAGGACATTGAACTTGATCCCCCTTACAACTGACCTGACCCGTGTCACACCGTCATCTTCATAAAACAGGTGAAAGGATGATAAAAAAATTTTTTCGACGGGTTGCAAGAATGTTACGTCGATTTTTTTAAGTACGTTTCTCGTTTCTCATTGGGAGCAAAACATTTTATTTCCTTGAAAAAGGTTGATTTTGTTGTTAGAAAGCATTTAAGCAAGGATGAGGGTGAATGCTAGAAACTAAAACATGTACGGAAAAGATGTACGAAGCATTATTTAAAAAACATTACTCATTTCTACAGCACAATTCAACGATTATAGTATAACTAGTTTTTAATTAGATTTCGGACGACTAATTAGTTTGGAGTTTAAAAAATAATTTAATTTAGATTCTTTGCGGTCAGGACACGCTAATAGCTCAAATTGTCTCTTGTAAGCAATGAAATAATTCATTTGTATTTCCCGGAGAAGGAGATATCCAAAAAAAACGCATAGCTGGAACAGTAATTGTATGGATTAGACACGTAAGTTTTTTAAAAAATATAAAATTGACTTTTTCGAGTTTAATAAGTTTCAATTTTTTTTAGTCCTTTCATTCCAACCACAACAATGCTACCGAAAAGAATACCATCTTCTTTATTCTGGATTCCAGCAC
>JAQFYP010000873.1:0-18810 GCA_034694865.1 Bilobella braunerae | reverse complement strand
ATTTGATTAACATAATTCCTCAGTTGTCAGACTCTAGGAAGATCAATCTTTAACTAGAATGATAGGGAAAGACACTTGAATAAATTTGATTTGAATTGAATTGAATTGAGGCAAGAACTGTCGTGTCGATTTACATACAATTGACAGCGTGTAGAATGACATGTAATTCACGTCAGAACAGGTTAGAACCGATTGAGGCAAGAACTGTCGTGTCGATTTACATACGAATCACATGCGCGAAGAATGAAATGCAATTCATGTCAGCACAGGGTAGATGCGGTTGATGCAAAAAACTGTCGTGTAACTTTACATACGAATCACATGCGTGTAGGATGACATGATTGACATGTAATTTGTCTAAAAAAAAGCCGTGTTCAAACAGAGTTTTAAAAATTTGATTTACAACAAGGCCTTCCGAATCGCTTTGTTTTATAAAAAAAAATCATACAGAAACGCCGTTGAAAAGTTTATCATATTTTTTTACTATTATACTTTATTCAATTAAATCGTCTGCGTTTCAAAGTGCAGAAATAAATATTTTAAGTCAATTAGACGTATTAATGATTAAGAAGAAAACAGTTTTTTTAAATAGATATTTCAAATTGCCTTTTTAAATACATTTTAATGTCCTTTTTGTATTTGACAGTTTCAACAAAAAATTCAATTTAAAAAGTGTTTTTCAAATCGTTATTTTAACGCCAATCGAAAAAAAAATTAATACAAGTCCCTCCATTCTAAACACCTAAATAGATCATCGAGTAGGACGATTGTCGTTTACTTAATTATTTTTAAATTATGAATATTATAAAAAAAAATCCATAACATGCTTTTTATGTTCAAACGTTTTCTATAGATTTTTAATGGAAATAAATTCCAAAACCAAAATCAACTGGTTTTTCTTATGGTTTGAACGTTTTCTACAACTTTTTTAATTTGAAAATTATAAATAAATTCACCTGCATTTCTCAAATTTCAATATTTGTTTCAAATTCTAAAAATTAAAAAAAGTTCCTTTCAAGGGGGATCTGTAGAAATAAAATTTGCTGGATTTTCAATGTGGATTCCGAAACGTTAAATTATTTAGAACAACCTCTGAAATATGACACATTTTAAATTTAATTTTTTCAAGTTTCAAAAAATTCGGTCGTCTTACCCTAAAATATTTTTCTCTCGTACGGGGTGATGTGCTGGAAATGGTAAACGGTTCCATAGTGGACGCTTTCCTAAGCGTTTTGCCCTCTAAGACACTCGCAGTTTCCATCGAAGCGGCCAAAGGCTTCCAAGCAGGAAGCGATCAGCGAAATTTAAAATCGCTTCCAGCCCAAACACTCAAAAGAAATCAATCGCTTTCGCGCCAGCCCATTGTATCAGGAGCAGGCCAATACGCCATATTTTCCAATTAGCGCTAGTTTTAATTTAGAGTGAGACGCTTTATACAATAAAGCTCTACATTAAAAATCTACAATAAAATATATACATCATCTCACGAAGCCAAAGCGATCCAAATCGCTGTTCAATAATTTTCGAATATATAAATTTTTTAGATTTTCAATTTCCCTCAACAAATTTCCCGCGCTTTACAGAAGAAGAGTTACAATGAAGACACAGTCCGCATCGCTGGAAAATCGTCGAATTTCTTTCAGCTCATTATTACTCGCTGAATCGCTATATTTTTTTTTAAATACTATGGCTTGAAATTTGAAATTGAGACTGCATGCCTTGATTAAAAACAGCATTTTAACTAGTTTGCTTTTTGCTAGAAATTGTCGTAGGCAGGAACTAGGCTAGCAGCGATTTTGGGTTTTCAATTCAAAGCGCTGAATCAATCAGATGCAAATTTCCTTCGTAGACTGAATTCAGCGCATGGAAAAGCGTTGCCGAAAATGACTAATATGCTCCAGCCCCAATCGCTGAAGTTTTTTAAGCTATTAGCGATCCCTGAAAACGTCACTAAATACAAAAACACATTTTGTAACTTTAGACTTACAACAATTTAATATAAAAAATAAGAAAGCCGTTATTTTAAAAATGCATTATCAATACTTTTTTTAAAGTTTAAAACTCCGTTTAAAAGAGTTAAAATTTTTTTTTGAAAAAATGAAACAACAGTTCAGGTTGAGCCGGAAGGTGCTGAATCAAATATTATGAACAATTCGTGTAATAAACGATTTTTTAAAACAAAAATCCTTGCCATTTAAACAATCTCCACTAATTGCCAATTTAATTTTATAGCAAAGTTGTATATCGAACTCAATTAAAAAGTGTAAAACAGGACTAAAAACAGCGCATCCGAAACATCTTGTCCTAAATTTTTTTTAAGTGAGGGATAGTTGAAATTCTAATCTTTACAACGTGCTTTACGTAACACTCTATACAGAGCTGTAAAAAATTGGCAGTTTCTAAAACGGAAATCAGGAAATTTTTCTTTTGTTCTTATAAATCTTTGAAAAGAGCCTTATTTAAGAAAATCCGTTTCTAGAACAAAAGTTTTTGTCGGAGCACGTTTAAAAAGAGTTAGATAAAGTCCAAGAATTGTGGAGAAGCTGCAAAAAGCGCTTTTGTACTTTCCCTGGAGACACCATGCTGCCTCATAAAAATTTACCTGTGGCCAATACCAATTGGATTCCAGCATTTTTCGACCCAGGGGTACTTACCGGCAGGAATCGATTCTCCAGCAGCGATCAGAGCTCGACTAAAGTTTTGCACAACTAGATTTTTTTCAAAAAAATTTACGTGTTAAAAATTTTCTACTTCAACTCCGTTTAGGTTGACTATAAAACAAAACTGAGTAAAGGACAAAGAATTAGGTCCAATTCTTACAACTCCAGATTTTCAAGAGTTTCAAAGATTTCAAGTTGATTTAGTAATCTAAAAAACTCACATTTAAAAAAAGGTTTTTTTGCTCTTTATTTGTTTAGAGTTTTGAAAAGAAACGGGTTACACGTGGTTGTTCTTTAAACGTTTTTTTTTGGGGAAATAAGTTTGCAAGCGCTATATAAAATTTCGCTAAATGTAGCTTATATTAATGTATAATACAAAAAATTGGTTAAATTTACCCAGAACAGAGTATGATTGTTTCCTATTGACGAGGGCAGAGTGCAACCTAATGAAATTGAAAACTCAAATCCAAAAAATGTCTGCAATTTTTGTTTTGCTATTCAAAAATGGAAATTTTGAAACAAAGCCATTAAGGGTTTACTATTGAGCTAATCTGAGAGATGTCATCTTATGAAAAAAAATCATTTCATTATGAAACTTTGTGACCTCAGCGATCCCTTGACTTGGACTCATTTGCATTCTAAGTACTCTCTTGGGCTCATCCTCAATCAAACCCAATTTCCAGCGCTTTAACGCACAGCGCTGAAAAATGTATCCTGGTTATAACCTAACCTGACGATCCTGGCCCAACACCTCTCCAATCTTAATCAAAGATGGAAATGAAAATGGAAATCAGACGACATTGAAGGGCCGTTTTTAAAAAAAAAAACTTTCCCTGTAACTGCATGGGGGCCCTTCAAGGGACGTCAGCAACGGGTCAAGAATCAAAGAGCCCAACACATCCTGACTTATCCACAAACTTTTAAAACGATTTATAATTACAAAATATGAAGTTATGTTTTTACAAAAAGTTTTCTAACATTTGTAATATTTTGAAAACATTTTTAAAACAGTATAAGTGCTATTCACCGCAACCAGTCATAAAAGAATTGGAAAAATGTACCGGAAGTAGTTGAAAAGTTAGCTCCGTGGTAACTATATAAAATTCTAAATAAAAGTTTCTAATTAAAAATTATTTTTTTAATTTAAAATTACCAAAGCATTAACTTTACGTTTAATTAGGAAAGCTTCCTCCAGGAAGCCAAGGAAGCCTTCTAATAAAAAGTGGAGCAAATGAGGAAGACCTAAAATATTATTACCGTATTTTGATGCTTGTGGCCAATTTCTCCTGGTTCCATAGCAATACCGAAGAAACAAAGAACCAAACCGAGAACGACCATGCAACCATAATATGGACTTTCTTGTTTTTGTTTTCCCGGTTTAAGTGTCTCGGTTTTGGTTTTCTCAGCATTGACCTGCTGAGAACAAACAAGAAGGACTTAAAGTGTAGCCCTTAGCAAAGGGGCCCTTAAAATAATGGAAAGAGTTTTTTTTAATAGAAGTTATCTAATAACTCATTCACAATTTTTTTTAAATGCTACATTGCAAAATTAGTTAAAAATGTTTTAAAGTTGGAAGTTTTTTTTGTTATTTCCTTTTATAATTATCCTCTTAATAAGTTTAAAAATATTGTTAGAATAAAAGTGTTTACGCTGCCCGCCGCATCCACTCACAAAAACAGTTGATCGAGAAAATTCCACCAATTCCACCATTCCACAAGCTTCCACCTGTGAATTTAGATTTGGAGTTTTTTTTTCTTCCAACGGTATGTGTGCGTAACTATTGCACAAAAACTCTAACTAAAATTTGGAGAGCAAAAGGAGCGCTTTTTTGCTATTACAAAATCTAGCAAACAAACCCGATGCGTAAGGCGATGTAAGACTTGAGATAGAAATCGGACGTTTTACATGAAGTTGAGAAAATATTTCTGACAGTGAGAAGTTTTCTAAACTATGCTCTTTCAAAACATTTTTTAAATCCTCTGACCAAATCCGGTTCTGTTACTCCTGATTTCTATGTCTAATGTGTCTGCTCCTATCTGCAGTTATGACTTTTCAAAATTTAAAACTAATTTTGAAAACAAAAACTGCCACTTTATTTAAAAAGCATCTCTAGCGCTTCTGACTGTCTGATTGTTATTACTTTGAATAATCCGAGAGCATCAAAAATATTTTTTTAAAAAGGTTAAGAAATGTCCCCATACTTTGTGAATTTTCAATTCACTGAAAAAAATGTAAGCAAATCGGATTTTGAACCACTTTCAAATGACTAGAGCGTGATTTAAATTTTAAAATTTTGGCTTCAGTATTTGAAATTTAAAAAAAAATGAACTTTCAAAAATAACGTTAATTTTGCACTACAATTAAAAAAAAACTTTCAAAACTGGCTTTATTTGACCTTTCGCACACTACAATTTCAAAAACATCTCTTGCAAACTACGCACAGAGTCCAGAGTTGTGTCCTTTGCGTCATTGCATTGGTAATGATTTCGAGTCATAATTTTGAAGAATGTATAAGCTATTTTGAAATTTGAAAATAAAAAGTTTTCAAAATTTAAATTTCAAGTTTGTTATTTCCAACGATCTGTTCATTTCGCAAGTTTTAGGTAAGATCTGATAGATCTCACCTTATGTAATGTACTTTTCATTGCGACATTTACGTGGTGGTACCCCATATCCCTTCACTTGATTTATTTGCATTCTTAAAAATTAATACGCTTCAAAACTGTCCTGCGACAAAAAAATTTCACTAAAACTTTGCGTCAATTCTAAGTCGCCAGTTTACCTAGGAGCTCATTTGTATAATTTAAATTAATTAACAAACTATCTTTACATTATTATCTGTAAATTTTTATAGTAAACCTCGAGTTAATTAGTTAATTAACTAACCATTGTAAAGTTCACAAATAATCAATTTGTGGGCATAGATTGTAGAGAGTGGAGGATAACTTCTGTTACGCCATCAAGGGGAATATTTTGGGGGCGTGACCTACTCATAATATAAAATTACATTAAAAAAAATAAACATCTCCAGTCTAGGTCGGAATTAAGTCCATAATTAACTTAAACGCATTTATACAAAGCATTTGAATACAGGTAACCTGAGGCTCTTATTTAAGTAAAATCGAATGTAATCAGGCTAATTTTATTTCAAAGTTGAATATTCAACATACTGTCACATCATTTATGAAATCACTCAATCACTCAATCACTTTCATCGTCCAGAAAAAAAATGCTTTTCATCATGTCCGAGTCTGACATAGTTACAGGAAGGCAGGACTCAACAATGCCTCCCTCTCGCGGTAGAACCGTTCCATTCCCTCCGTCATGCAAAGAACAAACGGTCACCGCTGTTTAGCACCCAATGTGCTTGTGGGATGTTGACCGTCGAAGTAGAATTCCTAGAAGGTGCATTAATGATTCGTAATAAAATAATACTACACTGTACTTTTTGCTGCGAACGTATGTTCTAAAGATCCATCGACTCGTAAATAAGTAAATTATCGCTTTTATGATTAGGTGAGAGACGGGAATTTGGAATATATATTACTGACAAAGAGTCACCTGCATTCAGCGCTAGAGATAGGCAACTTCTTTGCTTTCAACTTTTATTTTCCACGTAAAGTATTTTTCTTACAAACAAAAACACCACGGTCGTAGATGCTAGCGGCTCCTGTCATGTTTGAAATTTATAAAAAGATCTATCTGAGGTTTTGTGTCAAAATCATTTTTGAAATGTCATGATTCAATTTCATTTTCTAAATTTGAAAATTTTGAATTTTAAGTTCAAATTTTTTATTTTGCTGGATATTTTGGATTTTGCATTACCATTTTAACTTAAAGAATTTTAAACACCATTTTTTTTTAAATCAAGCTAACATATGCACCAAAGAGTGCAAAACAACAGAGTGAACACAGAAACCTGTAAAATATCAGTATTGCACGAGAAAATGCAGAGATTAATCTCAATGGAGTGCAAACACAACCCAGTTTGATTTCTTCAACCAATCTTTCGCTCGACCAATCCGAGGCAGCCGAAAGTAGAAAGTGGGCCCTTTTCTGGAATCTGGACTAATTGACTCTCTTTGATTAATTAACTTAAGTTAATTAACTCAAGTACACTTTGAAGTAGTGGACCCTTAATGTTTCGTTAATTTTTCTAGATCCGTGAAGTCGGTTTTCTTGCAGGTAGAATTTTAATTAGCTGTAAAAGTATAAGATAATTCAAATGTAATTCGTTAACTATCTTGACAATTCAGATAAAATAAAAATAAAACTACAATAATAATAATAATTTTTTTCTAACCAGTGTTTGTTCCAGCGATCAGTTTCCAGCGATCAGCGCTCGCTTGACGTTTGCTGAAATCAAAACGTTTTTTTTTAAAACGTAATATGCTCGAACCCAGCGCATTAGAGAGAACGCTGGCCAGCGATTGAAAATACCTTGAAGAGGATTGATACCTTGATTGCAGAGGATGAGGTAGAAGGGAAAAGGGAAGTGATCCATATACTTGGCAATTTCCAGCGATCCGTCCTTGCCGAAAATTAGCAGGTACGATGAAGATGCTTTGGTCACGAGCGCGGCCCGCGGCTTTTTTCACGAGTCCACTCTTCTCGTCACTCTTGCCCTACCAATCGGTCACGATGAGGAGGAGTTGTGCCACCTCAGGTGACAGCGACATTGACCGAGTGTCCTTGGCCTGCGTTTTAGCGTTTTTAGCAAATTCCAGGAGGTGAGTGATGCGCATGACTCGCTACGGTAAAGTGAATCGCTGAATGAGCTTTGCGTCGCTGAAGTCGGTAAACGGCTCTTCTAGGGTGTAAAAGACGGAAGCGTATTCCTCATCTTCCAAGTGGCTCAGCGACCACGACGGAAAACGACGTCTGGCGAACAAAAGCGATTTTAAAACATTATAAAATAAAATCAAACTGATTGAAATTTTGTAATTTCGAGAAAAAAAAACAAGAATTGGAATGGTAATTCAACTTTGTAGTTGAAATCTCAAAATAGACGTTGTAGTAATTTCGATATTGAAATTTTAGTAATTTTAGAATTCTTAAAATTTGAAATTTTGAAGAAGAATGCACGATACTTAGTCAGTATAAACATAAGAAGAAACTATTTATTCTTCATAAACAAGACAAATAACTAGCCAAAATTAATTTCAAAATAGTCATTTCTATTGAAACAGGTGGAATTAACATAGGAAGTATTAAGATGGTAAATAAGAATTATATTACTATTAATATTCATAATATATTAGAAATAAGTTATAATCTAAAGTAGCATTTCCTGTTGTTAGGTTTCTAGGAAAATACTTTATCTTTCCATGCACAATGCAGGAAGTACCCTGCATTGTGGATGGAAGTACCTTAACTCATGCTAAAATAGATAAGGGCTAGGATCCATTTTTACAGTTAGTTTTAGTCTTTAGTTTATTATTTGCAAAATTAGTGTTGACTGAACCTTCGTCTGCTATACTTCTTCTTTTCATATTCTCTAAGCTAATTTAGTTTAAGATTTTCAATCTAAGTTTTGTTTGGAAAACCATTGTAAGAATTGTTTTTGGAGTAATTAAATTAAAGAACAGTAACAACATACGCATTGGCATTAGTGGGGACAATTATTTGGATACCATTGTTCTCGAAGTCAGTTGCTCAGAGAGAAAGTGAGGAGATCTCGTAACGTGATATTGTGAGGAGAAAGCTCGGTGAGAATAGTGAGAGGTAAAAAGTCCCTGTCTATCTGTGAAAGGTGATTGGTTATTGAAAAGGAGATTCCATTCCCGTTGTGTTTCCGTTGTGTCCTGGAGAACCTACCGATCGAGGGAGTTTGGACCGGAGAACGCGTTGTTCAGTCTACATAGTGGAAAGTCGTACTTTCTCCCAACCCGGAATTTACCACGGGCATTACACCCAACCATAAGAGAGGATAAGGAGGAGCCTGGATCACTCATCACCTCGAGGGCGCCACCGGTCACCGATTGTCATCGCTATCCTGACATTATTTAAAGGTAGGAATGATTCCTTTATATCATTTGCATCCATGCACCCTAATTAACTTAAGCGAGAAACCTCTTACCCGACCCCTCACTCTAAGTATTCAGAACCCTAGATCCTGTAATGTTTTAGAACCACGCAAGACGAACCACCAGAACTTTCCTATCCTTCTTCTGCCCAAAAAGTAATTAAAAACGAATAAGAAAGAGTAATATTCCAATTAGTAATTTAAAGAAGAAATCCCCTGTTTCACTAACTAAACATTGTATATAATGGGCTATTTTTTATATATGTTGTTTTAAATAATTTTTTTTAAATAGCATTTCCCTTAAAAAGCCTTTTTTAAATAGACTACTTTCACCTGCAATTTTCAATTCTCCCTTCTGCACCTTTCTCCGCCTCAGTGATAGTAAAATGTAGCTTCATGTCGCGAGTTGCAATTCTAGAAAATGCGTGATCAGAACAGGAAGGCTATGTTTCAGAAAGTGTGCTGTTCAGAACAGTTATGTTGTGTTTCAGAAACTGTTTTGTTTGAGATTTCTTTTCTTCTCTAAATGTTTTGAAAAAGTTTAAAATAAGCCTTTAGAAAACTTTGTTTTGTACAAAACAATTTAAGCTGTACCAAGTGACAAAAACGATAGAAATATAGAATGATAAAATCATTAAAGCAAGGTTTAGTGGTTGTTCATCCGATATTATAAGTTTAAGTTCATACTTAGGTTAGTACTTTGTTTTTAATTAAAAAAATTTACAAAATAAAAAAAAAACTTTGGTAATTAGCAAAGCTTCCTGTAGGAAATCAAGAAAGCTTCCAACTAAAAAATGAGGAAGCCTTAAAATACTTTTAGCGTCTTTTGTTGCTTGTGACCAATTTCTACCGCACACAAACTTATAAGGGAAGAGGACTTAAAGTGAGGCCCTTAGCAAAGAGGCCCTTAGCAAAGAGGCCCTTGGCAAAGAGGCCACTAGCAAAGAGGCCCTTAAAAAAGAGGCCCTTAGCAAAGGGGGCCCATTAATGAGACTTAAATTAAGGGAAAGCACATTCGCCAGTCTCTTTGTAAATGCTGAGCATAAAGTTATTTAACCAAAATCCTTCTAACCAGGAGATAAAAAACCAAATGAGTTCTCAACTCACGCTCAAAATTACACTAATTAAATGTCGCTTTTTATAGCCATACTTTTTGATTAGCCAATCAGCGGCTGTGTGTCTGCAACATAACGAGTCTTCGCGCGTAAATTAAGAATTCAAAACTTAATTGCACTAAACCACCTCCAACTTTACTCAATCTTCTAGCTTCCGTAAGTAAGTGGGCAAGGTGGACTCCGTGTTAAGACGGGTTGGTTTTGCTAGTATTAAATAAATGATGTATTGCAAAATAAAAGTTTTTAAAAAAAATTTTCAAGAATTTCATGTTTTTTTAATCATTTTTTTTTTTGCCTTTTCTAAACTTTTAGAAAACAACTTAAACCAAAATTTTTTTTAGAAAACATTAATGTTTAAAATAAAACCGTTTAGGTTGCTTGTCGTATCCAGTCACAAAAACAATTCAAACATGAACTGAAATAAATTTCAGAATTTAAGTTGAGTGTCCTGGCCCTGGCTTATATTTTCTTAGTTTTAATGTTGTCTTAATTTTAAAATAAAATTTAACTTAAAAAAATTGAATTCAAAAAACAAAAAGTCAAAAATTTCAAAAAGTCTTCACTATGAAGCCTTCTACCAAAAAGTGGGTACCAATGAGGCAGCCCTAAAATAATTTCACCGTCTTTTGTTGCTTGTGGCCAATTTTTAAAAACCCATTTTATGATGGGTGAGGATTTAAAGTGGGTCCCTTGGCAAAGGGGGGACCTTAGCAGATGGTGCCCTTTAAAATCAGGGATGGCGTATTAGACAGATTACTATTATTATCTGTCCATCAAGGCGGAGCATAAATTAAATTTTGGATTTTGGAAGTTTTGAATTTTGAACGGAGAAAACTCCAGGCTCATTTTCAAGACAAAGCATTATGTTTCTACCTCTTCAAAATTCACCACAAGAATTTCATTAATTACTGCTTTCACCGAACCTTTGCTACAGAATTAAACCACATTTTTTAAATTTTCTAGAATTATGTTTTATTTATGCACACACTTTTCTATGTTAAAAAAAACCTATTATATTTTTATAAAATAACTGATTTGATTAAATTGTTAAATAAACTGTTAATTGAGAAGCAATGCGGTTATACGCTGATAACGCTGAAAATAGCGTACCCAGCGCCGAATCGCTGAAATTTCATTTTCACTGGTACGTTTAAACTCCTGGAACAGCTTCCCTTCTGCCAACAGTTTCCTCCGAGCCATTCTCCACGGTATGAAGGGCCTCCCAGTCACGTGCTTCCAAAACAACTTTCTCCGTAAAAAGAAAAGCACCATCCTCCTTTTTCTAAGAAAAACTGTCTCTAAAAGATCTTTATTACCTTCTTTTAAATAAAATTTAGAACAAAATGAAGAAGCGCTGTTTTAGTATTTGTCACTTTCGCTTCCTAAACTGAACTGGAAACCCAATTTATGGAATTGCGACCTGTATTTTGTTTTAAAAAGACCCCGACAATTAGTTGAGATTGTTCAAACGGCTTTAAACCAACTTTTAACAATTAAAATTTTACAATTTTAAAATGATAATTCTAAAAAACGCGGCAAAAACTTTACTACGACAAAAGCAAATTTTAAACCAAGTCAAATTTCATTTTTCGAAGCATTCAAAAAATTAAAAACTCTTCAAAACTTGTTGATTTCCACTTTTAAAATTGACCCCTTTTTACAAGGTTAAAGTAAAATCGAATTTTTTTCAAAAGTTTGCAGTTTTGAAAATTTTATGTTTGGAGTAATTTTATTCAAACGACTTACTTCATTATTTACATTCTCATTTCAATTTTTGTTTTAACAAAAACAAATTTGTTCTTCTTGTCAGAAAGATTTTTTAATTTGAAATCTCAGCTTCCTTCAAAAGAGTTTTCTATTAATTTAAAAAATAAGCTACCTTTTCAAAAAAAGTTTTCTAAAAAATAATATTAATTTAATATTACATAATGTTTAACTTTCTGTTGATACAAAGTTTGATACACACAATACAAACATCAAGAATTGATACAAATATACAGGATTTTAATCTAAAACGTGTAAATTGTTCTGCGCGTATTGGAAAAATTGAAGTTAATTGACGAACTAACTATGCATGTAACTTTTTCAAGGTTTTATATTTTTTAAAGCAAGAATTAAAATAGATAAAAACAAAACTTTCGACCTTGCTATTGGGACTTTAATTTAATACAATTTACTTCCTTAAAAAAAGGAGATTGTAGAGAATTTCCTTTAGCAACATAAATCATACACTGCTCATTTAAAAAAAATGCATACAGTTGCCATTTTAAAAAGAAAGTCACATTGTCCCGAATTGGGAAAACACAAAAAACGTATTTTAAATCCTTCATCTCATCATTTGAAAAACACGCAACGGTGGAGAACCGACTGCAAAAATTTACAAAACAATATTTTTTGTTGCTTTTAAGTTTTGAAAACGATTTGGAATCAAACGTCAAACTTAAAAAGCACTTAAAATCATTCTTCGTTTCAAAACCAACCAAAAATTTGTGCAGAGTAGACTACAAAATTAGTGACGAAGAAAAAATTCCAATTTGTTTTGGAATATGAATACAGAAAAAGTACAACTATTTAATGCAACACTGCTAACAATGTAGTGTTTCGATTTTTTGAAAGTTTTTGAAAATTATGATGAAAACGCAAATGACTTATTCAAAATGAATTTTTGAAAAATAAAAATAAAACCATTTGTAAGTCTTTTTTCAGTTGAACTTTTTTTTTTGCAATTGCAAATTTTCCTTGCCAAGAACTCTCTAAGTGCTACGACGCAGTATTTCTCTGCACAACAAAAGGTAAATCAGCTGAGCAATGAACTAACTATAATTAAGCAATAACAAATAATGAATTTTTAAGATGCCAGTAGAGTTAATTGCCCTTTTTTGTTGTTGCTGTTTTACAGTTCTGCCATTGGTCTACTTTTTTTCATTAAATTAACCTCTATTAAACTAAAAAAAAAGTTTTAAAACCATGAATTAGTTAACTACATCACTTACTGAACTTTAATTGCTGTTAGTCGGAATTATTAAGTTCAGTGAATTTTCTTCAAATTAAGTTCAGCTAAAATGCCATTTCAATTTAGAACCCAATTAAGTTAGTGAAAACATGAAAACTATAGGTATGAGGAAACAATCTTATTTTTAAAACTAGAGGAGAGTCCTATTTATGAAAAAGTTCAAAACGTTTTTGCAAATGTTGAAGAGAAATTTTGAAAATTCAACTATCTGTACTTTGACTTCACAGATTACCTTTTTAGACCGAAACATTTTTAAATTAAATTAATTGTGCCAAATAAAATGTTGATAGTTAAAACGTAATTAACTAATTAGCTTGACAATTAAAATTAAATTTTGAAATGCATATTGAATTTAAATGAAAACAAGATTAAATTTTAAAAAGAAAGTTAGTCACCTTGATGGACCATTGCGAAAGTTCGCTTGCTAAAAATTGGCCTTTTTTATTTAAATAATTTTATTTTGTATTTGTATTTGTATTTATTTTCCCGCTCCTTGGGGCTTTCGCCCATGGAACGGTTTCTTATTTTCCAATAAATTGAATTACTACAAATTTACCTAATTGGAGTTCGTAATTAAAGAAGAAAAATACTATTGATAGGAACTTTAAAGAATTATTAAGAATTATAAAGAACCTAAATAATTTTATGTAAAAGTCATTCCTAGCTTTTGCTCGTTGTTACTGCCCATGTTATTTTTAAATGACGTTGGGAATTAGACGAAATTACTTCTGGGAGGAAAGTTTTGTTAAAAAAATTTGGATTTTTTTAAAATGCCAACAGCTTATTGCATAAATTAAAAATACCTATAGTTTCTAAAATTTCATTTTTTAAATTTCATGTTTAAAACTTTTTTTATACAGACCTAAAGTTTCAACAACTAATTGAAAAAAACTTTATTATTACTATTGAACCCTTTGGCTGGAGGAAGTGGAACGACTGAAAAAAAACTGTATCTAAAAAAAACACTCAAGAATCCAAATAATAATTTTAAATAATGTATGGCACTTGTTTCTAAAATAAAAAAATAAAAAAATAATAAAATAATAAATAAAAAATATAGAATTTTTTAAAAAGTTGAAAAGATACGTAAACCAAAATTTTGAAATTCTCGCGTTTGGAACTCCCTGTTTTACTCCTAGTCCTAAGCCCCCCTCTTTTAACTCAATTTTTTGCACCGCATGATTGAGAGGTTTGCGCCACTCCTACTGCACTCATGGCAGGTGTGCCTGGTTTAGTACAAATTTGCGACATACAATGACCTCGGTTTTCCAAAAATTGACACATTTTGAGGCAATATCTCTAGTTTTGAGTCGTGCGCCATAATTTCTCAACTGGTTTTCTTATAAAATTTCCTGCTTCCTGTAACACACTGCTCTTTTCTAATTTGGAACAATTTAGAAAAAGTTTTTTTTTCAGAAATGTGAAGCGTTGAACTGGCATAACGGAAACGGACGTTTGTACGACATTAGTCGAGGGCGACAATTGCCAAAGGCGACATTAGGCTCGGTTACACATCAGCCTTTTCACCCCGAAATTGACCCTCAAACCAAAAATTTGTTTTTTGTCGAGTTTTTACTAATTTCCAATAAAATAAATGGAAAGCTGTGATGGTACTAATGATCCAGGTGACCGCAGACCCTTTCCCCCGCAGTGCGATGACCACCTTAATGACCCCCAAATCCGAACATCTGTGTTTTTGGAGACTTTTTGTGGGGTTCAATTGTATAAGTTTGCTACAATATGCTACTTACTTTACGTGCGTCTGCAGCGGTTTATTTTAAATTTGGATTTGGAACGTAGAAAGCACCAAGCTTCTTTTCAATACAAAACCATATTTTCCTATGACTTTCTCCTCTCAAATTCTTTCCCCACAAGAATTCCCTTATTTGCTCCTTTCTTTAACATATTATCTCAGAAACAAACCACACTTTTTTAATTTAAAATAAAAAAAGTTTCACTTTGTTTAAAACGACACTATTCTCAATTTTGAAGAGATTGTGTTCTATTCAAAACCGTTTGACAAAAATTTGAAAAAAGTGGTTGAATTAAAATTATAATTAAAGTTATAGATTATGCTTTGATTTAAAAGAGAGATTTTTTCTTATACAAGAGCTTTTTCAAAAAACTCTTTTTATGCACGAAAGTTTATTTTTAGAACAAATACAACATAATTTTTTGGAAAAAGATTGAAACGCTTCATCTACCGTGTTATGGTTTCCTGCCAAAATGCTTTCACTTTTTTCATAACTTCTTCATAATAAGAATCCAAGCAATTTCAAAAACGAAATTTTGTTTTCAAAATAACAAAATACCTAAAACCGTCGAACTGTTTTTTTAATTTTGCTCAACCCATGCGCCAATCAAAATCACTTGAAATCGCAGTCCCGCAGAAACCTCATACACGTAGTTACTGGTTTGCTCCTTTGAAACTTTGAATCGTCAGACTTTGAAAAATTGAATCATTTTTTGAAATTTTAGGATTTAAAACAAATTGTTGAAATTTGTTCTCAATTTAAATTTTCTTTAAAAATTGCGTTGTTTTTTTGGGTCTTGCTGCTATTTGTAATTATGTTGGTAAAAAGAAGCATCAATCAAGTGTCACCCTGGCGGTTTTTAGAGATAAATTTAGAACAAGATACGATAAAGAAACGAAAACTTTTTTAAATGAATACGATAAAGAATAAACGATCTTTTTTTATGCTGAATACGATAACTAGTTAAATTCTAAGTTCTAACTAAGTTCAATTGGACACACGAATTTAAAAATGAAAACAAATGAGAGACGGTATATATCATTGTGTTATGTTTTTTTTTAATTTTGAAAATTCTGGTTTTAAATAATGTCTTCCATTTTACAAGCTACAGTAAGAATTATGTTCTTGTTCTTCATGTTCGTTCTCACGGAAATTTTTTAATTTTTTTAAAGCTGTCAATTTTTTTAATTTCTACAATTTCAAAAAAAAAGGCAAATGTGCAAAATGGTCATTTGGAAAGGAAATAGCAATCCCAGAGATCCAAAACGAAGGAGAATGGACCCCGGAATCCAGAAGGAGCGCTGATGACCCTTGACCTTTGATGACCTGACCTTTGGAATGCCTCAGACTGAATGGTGGACTCAAAAGGAGGAGAGATCCAGGCTAATTAGCCTATGGAACGATGAAGCGTTAACTTCAAGGCACTGGGAGACACACTGGAATAATCGCTGAATCGCTGGATTCACTGGAGGGACTTAACGAGTGCCTAATTCGCACCAAAACTCCCAGAAGGGCTCTTGTAGTGAGCACTGCCTTTATGTTTTTTGCTAACTTTCAGTTTTGAAAATGATTCAAAACTAAAGTAAAACCGGTGGCAATTGACAAGAGCTTCGCTCTGCAGTTGGGAAGTTAATGTATTATTCTGTTCCAGTAAAATATCAATTCTTTTACAAAAACATAGGAATAGCCTGAGGAAAAGCCTTTTGTTGGAAGCGATATGTTGTTCAAAACATGCTTTTTCTAATCTTAAAATAATGACATTGAACATTTTTAGAAGTTAGCTTTAGGGGATGAGGGTCGACATTAAGGAGACATTCTATGGAAGGCGTAAACAATTAATTAGTTAATCAAATCCATTGGTAACCAATCGACCCGAAAGAATTCATTCAGAGTCTAATCTGCGGCGTTCGGTCAACTAAATTTCCTACATGACATTAAAAAAAAGAGAATTCTCTATTAATTTCTAAAAACGACAAAAATAAATTGAATAACACTTGACGTTTAGGTTCAAACCTTTTATACTTTCATTTGGATTGGCAAATGTTCATTTTTTCCTTTCAACAAATCTCTAATTTGTGATTATTGTATTTCCTTGCGTTTGATGCTTTTAAATTACCACTTTTTAGGAATAGATATCAATTAGGAAGTTTTTAATGATTAATGAACGAGCTATATCCAAGTGACAACCCTGTGCATAAATATGTGAATTATCCCTGACTTCCTACTTTAGACAAATTAGAGCTTTTTTTCCAGAAATATCCCTACTACTTTTTCTGTGATTGATCTAAAAATCTGCGGTTGATCTCAAAATATTGGGAAGAGTCCTAAGCATAAGGTATAATTTTGCAGCCTCAGAAATTTTAGTTAACTTGAAAGTTATGTGACAAAATCCCAACAAAAATGACAAAAAAGTGGGATTTAAAATTTGGTCATAATAACATCCGTGGCCCGGTAGCTTTATACCATAAGCGCCGAAGTGTCATCTTTTCATCGAAATATTGTGGTCACTGGTAGGTCATTCCTGGCCAAAGATTTAGGACATTTACCAAATCAATTTTCCTCATAAGATAACATTGTCATTATTTCACCATCGAAACCATAGAATGTCGCCTTAAGGGACGTATTTTAAGTATGCTAGCGTTCTGAGCAGCGTACCTTATTAAAATTTGAAAAAGTCGACGGTGGAGCTTAAGATAATTTGAAAAATCAGCGTTTAAAAAAATTCAATAATTTTTTTTGGAAGCAATGTAAACGCTGTTTTAGCGCTTGTCGCTGATTTTAATTTCAAAATTGCTTAAGTGGATCGCCGAACTGATACCTTGTTTTAAAATTATGTTGGTAATTAATTGAGATTGTTCAAATGGTAGGAAAGTTTTGTTTTAATAGAGTTTTTCTAGACTAAAACAAGCTTTTGGTTTCATTTTCTAGAATTAAAAACAAAAGTGCACAACTATTAATAAATTTTCAAGTCGGGTTGTTGTGAAACCAAATGGCGAAACGTTCGCCGCAGCAATTCTGAACGTTCTATTATTAATTTTCAAGCGCTCAAAAGGCTGAAGGTGAAAAACCAAACATTTCTAGCGTTCTTTCCAACAGCTTATTTTCAAAGTTGTTCTAAATACTTAAAAATTGCTGATAGACATTGTACTGTGAAATGGAGGTACGCGAGCGAACTGAATGGTAAGAAAATGAACTGTACTAAATGCAGCGATTATTAGCTGGTCTTAAGCAAGTACGCTCACTGCACTACACAAGTACGTTCCCATTTTATTTTTAAGAAGTATACACAAATTCCAAAATTTTGTACTTCATCTTTGGAAACATTTTTTTATGCTATTAACATTTGCCTATGGCCAGGTTAACATGATTTCTTGTGTGAGTGAGTGGGGGAGGATGGTCTCGGCCTGTGAGGTACCGGCCCTTATTCTCTAGAAATTTCTAAACACACATTTTGTTCTGCGTTTTTTTTAATTACGAATTTTGATATTGAGGTAAAAAAAATACTTTTTTTTTTAAAAAAAAAAAAAACTTATTTTAAATACTGAAATAGTGTGTAAGCTTTTAAATTTGTGTTGTGTTTCTGAATTTATATCACATCTAATTCGGAACAGAAGCAAACTTGAAAAATCTCATTCAAACACCCATAATGTTAAAAATTGGATACTTGCATTTGCAAAACTCAAAGCGGCTATAAGAGAAAGTATCTCATTTTTTTTGTGCACCAAACACAACTTGAAACGGCCAAAAATTACACGTTTTGACGGAAATTCGTCTTGAAATTGCGTTTTGAGCCGTGCGGCGCTCAAAAGTAAAGTTCAAGGTTGTCTTGGCCGCAAATGGTGGTGATCTAGTTACAGTTCAAGAAAGCAGGCCTCTCATTTTTTCTCTAAATAAAAAGTCTTGTCCTAAAAGTCCCTGTTCAAATAGTTTGTTATTTGTATTCAAGGATTTTTCAAACTAGGAAAAGTAAATTTTGTTCAAACAAAAACGTCATTTAAGTCATGTATATATCAACACATAATGACTTCGTGACTTTGCTCCACAACTTAAAGAAAAGAGTTGTTTTCAAAAAATTTATTTGATTTTTTAAAAACTCCTTCATTTGTTTATTGTTCGTTTTTTAAGTAAAAATGCCTTTCTCATTTGTTAACGATGGCAACTCGGGGGGAACGAGTTGAGACTTGAAAGAGAACGGTTGTTATTAAGAGAAGCTCAACGAAATCTCAAGTCAATAAGATATTAA
>JAQFYP010000872.1:0-18817 GCA_034694865.1 Bilobella braunerae | reverse complement strand
CGGCTCCCGAGATTCGATCTCGGGACCTACCCAAGCTAGGACAAGGGTCCTAGCCCCGCGGACTACGCGTCTTGGGCATTTACGAGTATATTTCGGAGTAAAGCTTTTCATCTAGAATTTGGAAATATCTGCAACGCAGCTAGCTTACTAGGGTAATAATAGATTTAAAATTAGCCCCCAGAATTGTTTTTTTTTTGTTTGGTTGAGCGTGCAGCCTGATTCCTTTGGTTGGCCTCGAGGACTGTAATTGAATTTCATAAATGTTATGGTAATAAGTTTTCCTTAATTGTCTCAGTTAATTGTAAATTTCTCCGTGGTTAACCGTAAGCGTATTATTTCAATTTTTGTTTTCCGGCCCGTGCCGCTAATTGAAATTAGAACAAACATCATTAATGTTGGATAAGTTATTTATGAGCTTGGATATATTCCACGTTCCATGACAACAAGTTTGAGATAGAAAAACTCGAAACAAAACTGGTCAAAAACGTTTCTCGTTCTATTTTCCCAAAATTACTAATTCGTATTAATAGTATTCATATAATTATATATGCATATATGATATAATTATAAAGATGTGTTTTGAATGTGTGGCTCACTAGACCCTCGACGCCGTTTCACAAAATTTCATGACGTTTTGGATTTAGTCAACTACTAAGCTTAACTTTGAATTAATCTTATTTAAGTTTGTCAGTTAGATTGTAGAAATGTGCCTGAATAGAGACGCAGTATTACAAGTTAATATAGTTGGTTTTATAGGTTGGTTTTTATGGTAATTGGCATGGCGCGTGAACGCATTAAAAATTTACTTTAGTCTTAATACCATTATTATACAAAATAGCTTAAGAAAAGAAATACATGGCTTAGCTCCCAATTGAGGCATAGGAGATTGATACTTATAGTCTGCAAACATAGATAAAAAATAATATTATTTTGTAAGCAGCATTTTGAACCTGTAACATGTCTATATTTATTAGTTCTTATTGTGAAGTGTGTGTTCTTATCTATTGCATAGTGGATTTTTATACTTCTACAGAACATACATAAAACTGGAAACTTATTTATTAATATAAACAACATTGGAATGTTTTATAAATAAATTGTACAGATTTTTTGCTTATCATGCACAGCAATGAAACTGCAATTTTGTCGTCAACAGTAATCTGGCAAAAAAAAATTAATTGTTGGTCTTAAAGTACATATAAGGTGAATGATATACTACCCTTGCACTTTAATTCTTCTATTGTACTTTAAAACCAAAACCAGCTCTCATAGATAGGAATTAAGTAATTAGGAGAATTTGAATATTAAAACAAGAATCCCCTGTGTCACGGGGGTCTGGCCCTTAGTCCTCACTGCAACAACCCCCAAATAATCCCCATGACCCATTTGTTGGGATAATTTGGTAGTAAATTGTAAAGTGGATGAGGATGACTGGAAGTTCAATTAATGCAGTCAAAGTTTTGCAGTCGAAATGTATGAAAACCCTAAAATATTAAATGTAATCTAATTATAATTACAAAGAGCAAAACGTTAAATTTAGGTTTTGTGAATTTAGTCTTGACGTTAGTTGAAAGTTAAAAAATCCATTGTAAAAGCTATAAATTCATAGCAATGACGCTGTACTATTTCTATCATCAGCAAATTTCCATCGTGCAAGCTCCTTTTATTTCTACAATTCGTTTCTTGTGCTACCGCAATGCCATACTTTTCCTTGGCCACTGTGGCACTAACACTTTACTTCGTCACGGCCCCTGACCCATGTCAGGCTGCAAGAGTCTATCCTGTCACTACTGCCACTCTGCCAGTTCCGGGCATGCGCTATGTCACTGCCGTCCACGACCAACCAAATGCAGCCATCTACCTCATTGGCGGAATTGCGGAGGTGGAGCTTGGAACTTCCATGATTCATCGCTTCGATCTGAACACGGGAACGTTTAGCACCGTCGGGGGCGCTTCAGCCAATTCTTACCGTACTTTTGGAGGCACACCCGTGATGGACAATACTGGGAAAATTTTCTACCTCGGCGGATACTATCTTGGGTACGATACTCACGGCCTGGCAGACATCTGGATGGTCGATACCGCTTCAACCAATCAAAGTGCTTCTCCCTCTCTTCTTGCCACGCCCCTTCCCTTCAATGAAACCTCCCCTTGCGCCGCCTTTGTGTCAAGCGAAACTGGTGGAAGCATTTTCGCCTTCAGCGGCTTAACTGGACTAGATTCTACATACGACACTCGAATCATCCAGTACTCACTAGGCTCCACCTCTAACAGCGCCACGGCAATTCGCTCCTCCCCTTCGACGGCAAACTTTGCGCAGAAGTCCCCGAACGGTTGTGCACAGGTCGGCAGTGACTTGTACGTTTTCGGAGGCTACTCAATTCCTACAACCATCCTTCCGGGCCAAGACAGTCTAAAGCCTGTGGGCGTGAAGAAGTTGCGGCTAGGAACCAATAAGGTAGAAACTGTTCTTGCAGCGGCGCAGTTCCCGAATGGGGGTTTAATGTATACGTCCGCGGTGACAGCAGGAACCAACACGGTGTACTTGGTGGGTGGTTGTTACCCGGGGACCTACATGGAGAATCCTCACACGCTCAGCGTTTTTGATGTGCAGAAAAAAACTGTGACACCGGTGAAGCTGACTAGAAATACAGGACAGGGAGACGTGGAAGTGACGTTGAAGTTGATCAACGCCGCCGTTGTTTATGTGGAAACGGCGACGACGAAGAAGATTTTTGTTTTTGAATACGTTTATGCTTGGATGAGAACGAAGAATGGAGGAATCGGGGAGATATTTTATATAGAGCTTTAGCACTGTTCAAGGTTACGAATATTGAAATAAAATGTCACCATTTGTTTTTATTTAAATGTTTTTTTATGAGCATTGACTTTACATTGGTATCAAAGGCAAGTTGATTCGGTTGTAGAACGCCCTGACGGAAAACTAGTTGATACAAAAGTCTAACATATAATTTTAAGTTAAACACCAAATATTAGTTTATATTTTTATGTAGGATAAGTGCCATAAGTTCAAGGATTCAGTTCATTAACATCCAATATAGGAAAATATGAAAATATTCTAACACTGACAAATCGTAAGATTTAAAACATTTGTATGCAAGTATGTATGTTAATGGAGGGGGTATTTCTACCCACACCGCTCAGGCCTCAATCGGGCCCATTGTAGTAACTCCAGAAGATACACTGCCAAAGGCTTCCCTATCGTCTCCGCACCTGTGTTTGAGTCAGGATAATTTGACATCATTCAAACAAATCATCCCAGGCGCATTAACGGCGAGAGTTAGGATTCTTCCTCGCATCCACGCTATCAATCTGTTATGCAGATTTTCCAGATAAGCTAATAGTCGAGAGAATACTCCGTTGCAGAGTGCTTTCATGTCTTCTGCCTGCTCTGGAACGTAGACATTAATTGTCCTATGGCACTTTTTTATGGGGCGGATCAGGATTCGATGCTAAGAAGCCAGTGACAAGGAACAGACGTCCTAACCAACTGGACCTCACGACCCTCTTTAAAACACTTAAAAGTAAATACTACTGTTCAAAAAATTATGTCGCTACAAACGGTTTAAAAAAAAGAGCTTAACAAGTGGACAAATGTAATCCATATACAATACGCATAGTAGCCCATTCGTTTCAGAACAAGTTTTAATTCAACATTTGACGTCAACAATTCTATGTTCTTACATTAGGTTTCTGACGTCAAATGGTTGACTTCATTTGGTTTGATGTAAATTATGTTGAGCTTTTGGCATGGAACCCATGCCATCCACAAAACATTTAAAAAACTTAACTGGTAAATACTAGAGTGCTGAATGAATGCAGCCAAAAGATGAATTGGATTAAATAATTTATGCATTAAGCAAATAGAAATAAATGAGGGCGGTAACGTCATAACCCTAAAAATGAGCTTTTCAGGATGAAAAAATGTTTGAAAACTTAGCATTGCAAACTACAATACGTTAAATTCAATTCAGTTAATTTTTTCTTCTGCCAGCTTGCTGCAAATTAAGATTAAAAACATAGTTGAAAGAATGACGTTCTTTGTATTCTACAGAATGGTTTTTTCATTATGTTCGCTTTACTATCATGTCAATCTTTTTGCTGACCGCGCTGTTGTTATTGCTACTCTTCGTCACTACCCCATGTCAAGATCTCAAGGCCTACCATGTCGCCACTGCCAGTCTCCCAGTTCTGCGCATGTCAAAAAACGCCGTCCAAGACCAAACAAATGGATCAATCTACGTCATTGGTGGTATCGCGTAGGCGAGGTCATCATCGATAGTTCAGTGCTTCGATCTTGTTACGAACAATGCGCCACCTGACGATTGTGTCAGTATTCTAGTTTAAGCCAAAGCAATAGGCAGCGGCAAATACAAACATATTATCTATTTTACTTTAATTAGTTTGGGTACATAATCTATATTTACAATCTTATATGAATATTCAAGGTCAGTTCAGCCTATAGTTCAGATCTGAACTGATTAGAGACCCAAGACGAGTCAGACATTTTACATTTAGTGTAATTCTAGGAGTCGACAAGAGAAGTACAGATTACATTCATTCATTTTACTAATTCTAATCATCAAATCTTCCTTAAACGTTAATTAAACAAAACAAATCAATTGGATCCAATTGTGAGTCGAGTCATCGATTAATTAAAGCATCTCATCATTCGGTTATCATCTCTACTCATCGTCACACATTGGATTAATCACCAACGTTCACAACAGATCTGTACATGAAAATGCTTAGCACTGTTATTCTATGCATTGCATGTATATAATGCATGCAATTTTGGAAATGAATAGAACGAGAAACGTTTTTGACCAATCTTGTTTCAAAATTTTCTACCTGGATGTATCAAGTCTACAATTTTGATAGAAAAATTTCATATGTTCCTTGTAATCCTTGTAAATTGTTCAATTTTGTGCTTTTAACTATCATTTATTGCTAACATTGTTTTTGTGTTTTGTGTGAGGATTATTTGTAAACTAAGAAATAAGTCACACTTGTTCAACTTCAATGCGCTTCCGAGAAATTTGTGCTAACAGATTCCACTTGTCTCAAACCTGCTGCCATGGAATGTGGAATATATCCAAGTTTATGAATAACTTAGCCGACATTAATGATGTTTGTTCTAAATTCAAATCGCCGCACGGGCCGAAAATATACAATTGAAATATTACGCTTACGGTTAACCACGGGAAAATTTATCAATCGACTCAGACTATTAAAGTTAACTTTCCATAAGTATAAGTATTCCATAACATGTATGAAATTAAAATTACATTCCTCGAGGCCAACCATAGGAATGAGGCTGCACGCTCAACCGAACAAAAAGCATGCGTGGTGTCAAAGTTTGGTTCTAATATTTGGTCCTTGCTTGCTAACTACTTTGCAGATATTTCCAAATTTTAGATATAATAATTCCAAAGCCTTATTCCAAAATTTACTCAGAAATAAAATGAAATGATAATTTGATTTATTTGACAATTGGCAATGCCCTAGTCAACATAGACTGAGATTCTTAGAGTAGCATGATTGATTACTAAATTAAAATTACTGTTACTAAAATTTATTTGGACTGAGATTCTTAGAGTAACATGAGTGACTACTAAACTAAAATTAATGTTACTAAAATTTGTTTGTACTGAGATTCATAGAGTAACATTTTTGATTACAAACTAAAATTGGTTTAAGAGTTTTAAGGTATCTATGTACTAATTTATGCATTGCGTATAATTAAAATGGCACACCCGCTACTAGGGGTTTCATATTTGGTAACCCGTTGGTATTATCGATAATCGGTAATTATCGATAATTACCGCATTCCATTATCGATTAATCGATAACGTCATGAGCAGCAAATTTTTCCCTAGAACGTGAAACGTGGAACATAGTTTGACCAGCACACATATAGTCGTGCGTTAGCCCCATGGAAGATTAAAGGGGGTTTCCCTACAATCGTAATTGCCTCTACTGCACCGGATGAAATGTAGCTTACGTTTATGTTTGTAGCAAACAACAACTCAAATGGCAGAGAGTACCTTAAAATCTTCCACATTACGACTTAAATTACATATAAGCAAATGTAAATTTGAAAACAATAGTTTAGCCTGGTTTTGTATTAGCAATTACTCTATTAATAAGTTTGAATTTATTTTGATTAAAGTGGCCAAGGAACGCTTTAACAATTCAGAAATTTCTCCTTGTTTTGCGGAATTGCGCAGATATTTTTTGCATGCATGGATTACGTTCAAAATGCCCCAATTATCGATAATGGCCCTAATTTTTTCTATAATATCGATAATATATTATCGATAATTACCGATACTTATCGATAAAAGTTATCAATAATGCAACCCCTATTCGCTACCAACCAGCATTTTAATTTTAATTTTTAAAAAATAAGGAACTCTTACACTTTAAACCAGGTACATTGTAGTACAAAATAAAATAAAATTGTAAAATTGAAATGAAATGAAATTAAAAAATTTAGTAGTAAAATATGGTTATCATCACAAAAAACATACTCGATCATACAAAATGTTAGATAACTTTCAAATAATACCTTCGAATTTGTCACTGTTTAGCGAAATAAGCACTTGATTTTGACTGAATCGAGCATACTGACTATTTAACACTACTAACATTTTTTTACTATTTGTGTACAGTATTTTAATTTTATTTAATTATTTTAAATATTTACAGTATTTTCGGTATAGATATTTAGATTATTTACATGTTTACAAAAAAAAACGTTTGGCACGTTAAAGAATTTAATTTTATCAAAAATAGAAACATCGCATTTCCCTACATGCACAAATTTTATGCACGGTGAATTCGACTAAGAATGCAACAATATCATACAAAAACAAAACTAAAAATGTAATAGCCGTAGCCACACAAAAATTACTTGAGCGTGAGAGCGGTATGAACAATTCAGAAAAGGAACGATTAAGCATGAATTTAACTTTGTTTGTGTTGTATTCATTATTTTGATGATAACCTAATATACCTGAATAAAGAATTGATTGAAATCGTGTATAAGCATAACCTCCTCTGTACCAGTGCATTGGTGACATGGTCTAAGTCTTCGAGTAAGGTAGCATAGAGTCCTTACCTAGGTACAAATTTAGTGGCGGCGCAGGGTTCTTCTCTATAACATTCAAATAGAAATCTTCTAAAAGCGATTGTTCTTGAACAATTGTCTTACTGTACAAAAGTAGTTCGTTACATGCGTCATTAGGATTATAGTCCAAGTTTGCATAAATTTTTACTTTAAAGTAATTGTAAAGTTGCGTTGTCAATTTTATCAGTCTTGACAGTTCCTCTTGGTAACAAGCTATGAATAAATTGAGCCAGAAATGTATCTGTAACACACCGTGCTTTAACTTATTGTATTTTTCACTATTGGGCCTCACGTGAATGCTTTGACGCAAGGTATAATTTGGGTGAAAACTATATTGTTTACATAGATTGACGACTATTTTAAATTTATTATCCACTGCTTTCTGTATGCTTTTTAGCCTGTGTTGGGGCTTGGGTGCCGTTACGCTTGATGTCAAATTACCTCGATAAACCTTCGATAGTACGAGGCCAACTAGTAACTAACTAAAAACCAATTTGAAAGTAGCTAAATTTTCAACTCTTGTCGATAAGCACACATCTTGTTCCAAAATAATAATTAGAAAGAAACAAGCTCCATCTTTGCCCGACTTGGTTCGGGAAAATGCACCAATTAGGACAACTAGTGCAACCAAGATAGGTAAAAAGACCAAAAATTTACGGTCGCTAAACAAGCATTCTAATACGGTCGTTTCACTCCCATCAAAACCAATGGAGCTTTTTTGTCAGATAATTTGGGACCTTTTTGCCTTGATTTCAAAACTGTTGAAATGCATTTAAAATTTTATTTTCTAAAAAAAAATGTACCGTAAAATCTGGAACTTTGAGCAATACTTAAATATTCAAAACAGTAAGTAATTCTTGCACAACATCAACAATCGATTTCGGCGGAGTCCCTTGTACTGAGCGTGTAGACTCCGTCAGTGGGGCATGAAACACCCCCGCTTCATTTTCGTTTGTATCCATCGCTGCCTCGTAGGATTGTCCAGCTTTAAATCACTGAAATGACTCTTGAAACTTGAAATTTCTACTCTCCGTCTCCTTTTTCAGTCTTGCAATTCGAATACAAATCCTTGTTCGGGCATAAAATTAAATAATTTGTGGGACTTCAGGAAACTTTTCGACGAGCATAGCGTAAAGAAATTTGACGATATCTTATTTGATATCGTATTTCTAAAATGAAGGACTTTTCAAATAAATTTTCGAAATTTTGAAACTGGGAAAACCAAATTTTGGAAGGCTCATCGAGACGACCGCTGGATAATTTTCGGATCCACAGGGATTTTTCATTGGATTATTCTAATGATGGGCGTTTCCGTTTCGTTTCGAGGAAACGGAAACGAAACGGATAATATGGAAACGGAAACGAAACAATTTTTTTTTGGAAACGGAAACGAAACGGAACGGAAACGAAACGGAAACGATAGAAAATTCCATCGGTACGGTACAGTTGGCACTTGAATTCAAATTTTCATGCATATTATACACGAAACGTTAAAATAATCAATAGTTTATGATTCATATTTACAAAATAATAATAAGTCATCTATTAAAATGGAAATTAATTATTTCAATTAATAACTGAATAATAGACTGAATATATTCTACCATATTAGTAAATTTTGTAAAATTTCTGAACATATAGTTGCTTATTGTTCTAACGATAACTTATAATTTGCTCAACTTTCTTTTTTTTTAATTTTAATTCTTATAATTTTAGAGTCAAATTTTGCTATCAAGAACATAATTTCTAAGCATAACAAAAAAAAAGGAAAAGGCAAGTTATTTGACATTCCCGCAGAGCGGATGGTCAACATGTAAAGGAGAGGGGTAAGGAAATGGTAGGGGAGGGGCTCATTAGCATAGATGTTGTCATCAAGCGGGCACAACAGACTATCCGTAACATTCCGCTTTTTAACGGGCCTAAAGCACAAAGGCACACCAACCTGAGGTGAGGTACGGCCGTAGCTTTCGCCTGATAATCGCAGGTGACTCTATGCAAATGAAGGCAGTCTTTAGGATTCCCTTAACACCGTTGGGAAACCTTATCAGGTAATTTCCATATCCTCTGTTTGTGTATGCGTAGATCACGGAGATACGGGCATACACAAGGTCAGAGGCAAGGTATTTTATTTAAGGGGGAAACCAATAGGAATGATTTTTTTGTGGCTGATCGGGGGAATTGAACCCCCATTCTCATGATGGCTCGTTAAAAGAGATTGAAGCTCCAACCACTAGGCCACCACCGCCAACTTTCTAAGCATAACACCTAAATAGTAAAACAATTAATTCAAATACTTCTAAAAGAGATTATTTAAGGTAATTCAAAAGTAATATTCATATTATTTATGCTAAGCCTTCCTGCTGACTCTGCTTGGTTATGACGTTTTACAACGGTTTATTTCTTACCGCATGAGTGGAGAATTGTAACGACTCAACGGAACGCTCGTTTCAATTTAAGGTTCACTGATCTCTCCTATTGTAGTTTCACATCGAGTATATTGCAATTTTGGAAATTGTTGAAGGGACTCGATTGTTATCAGAGACTCTGATACAACAACCAAATAAAAACAAAACTCCACTAACGCCCAACTCTAAATTTGAAATTGGTATTTAAATCAAACGGCAACAATATAGCGAGCTGTGTTGCGCAACGTAATTTAAGAAACAATAATAAGGGTAACAGATCCGTTGTTCTAATTTAATAATTCATTATATGCGGTCATGCCAAGAGCCAAATCTATGTATAGAAGTATTCATAAATCTACCAGTTGACCCAGCAGGAAATGTACACTTATTTTAATTGCTAATTTTTTTTTTGAATTCCTCAATTACTTTTTTTTTCATCGTAATATATTATTTCATAAAGTTCCTCATTAAATAATCAGGAACTGGGGAATTTTTTTCCTCGTTTCAAGAATTATTTCAATATGGTTGAAAATTGTTATAATTGCTATATTGTTTGGTTATATCTTATACAATGGTTAAATTACTTCAACCCCCATACTAAAATGCAAGAGTCCTGCTCAAGCCTAAAATGAAATACGAAAAATATAAGTACACGTACAATACTATATTTTTACTGCACAATAGAAGTACATACATGTTTTTTAGACTTAATTGGATATAGAAAATTAGAAAACATAAATAAAATTATACTATTTGAAAACTTGCTACTGAAGAATTGACTATGTTGCTATCCGCTATAGCTGGCTCATCATGATATTGATAATATCTATTTTCATTTCATAAAACTTCACATCTTAATATTATGACAAAGTTTCAACTGTCGTTGGTGATTTTATACCATTTAATTTTGACATAGTATCAGACTAAATAATGTTGCAATTAATTGTACCAAACTATTGGTACTATTTCGTACTATTAGTACCAAAGCTAACGTCTGCAAATAATGAATAGAGATAGAGAAATAATGAATTGATTTGCCAAAAAATTTAAATGAAATTTAACTTATTATTCATAATATAATTTATTTATACATGGCGGACTCGACTAACAGTGAAGTAATGTCTAACAAACATAAAACCAGAAAAATAATAGCACCAGCGACAAAAAAATTACTAAAGCGTGATAGCGGTATAAACGCTTGAGCGAAGGATCGATTTAGTATCAAATTAACCTTGTTTCTTTTGTATTCGTTATTTTGATGATAACCAAAGATGCCGGAATGAATAATCGATTGAAATCGTGTATGTACATAACCTCCTTTATCCCAGTGCATCGGTGACATGATCCATGTCTTCGAATACGGCAACATAGAGTCCTTACCTAGGTATAAATGCGGTGGTGGCGCAGGGTTCTTCTCCATTATTTCAACATATAAATCTTCCAAAGTTGACTGTTCCTTGACAATAATTGTCTTGCTGCACAATAGTAGCTCATTGCATCCGTCATTATTAGCATTAAAGTCCAATTTTGCATAAATTTTATTTTTTGAAAGTGAGAGTATTGTGGCGTTCTCTGTCTCGTGCCTGATGCTTTGCTGCAATAACATGCTATGAAGAAATTGACCTAAAAATATATCAGAGCGAGCCAGATACCTTAATTTATCGAAATTTTTCAACTTATCTATTTCGGGTTCCCTTCCACGCATAGTATAATTTTTGTCAAAAAGGTATGTTTTACACACCTTACCGACTATTCTAAAGTTCTTGTTTACAGCTTCTAGGATGTTTTCTAACTTCTGTATTGGCTTTGGAGCCGTTACGTTTGATGTCAAATTACCTCGATATACGTTCGATAGTACAAGTGCAACGAGTAGCAATGAAATCAGGACGTACTTGAAACTAACTTGATTGCTTAGCCTTTTGGATAAGTTTAAATCTTGTTCTAAAATTAGCTTAGTTAAGAAGAAATATGCTTCCTCCTTGACTAACTTGATTTGGAAAAACACACGTATTAGAACAACTAATACAAAATTGAATGGAATAGCAACTATCCAAAAATTGAGATTAAATTTTCCCGCAAAAAGTTCAAACGAAATTGACTCTACCGCTCCATCACAAGTAATAAAATTGTACGCTGTTGTCGACGTAAAGTACTTGTAGCCTCTAGGTGAATCAAGCTCGCTAGCAGGTGTGAGCATCGACGGTGTGCTAGGATACCCTTCTGGAGTTACAAATATTCGTTCTATGTATCGGCTTATATCATCAGGTTGAGGTTTGCCTTTGCCTGAAGGTCCATACATCATAATTAAAATTTTCAATGGCCAAAACTTTTCTTCATCTGCATTCCAACGCAATCCAAATGGTTGCAAGTTTGCTGTTAAGCAACCAGATTTATCTGGGCATCCCCAAACGTGCCAGCTGATTTTACAATTATTGAGGGCTTTTTGCGTGTAGAATTTAAGGTTGGGAAGGCCCGACTGAAGTCGAAAGTGGTATACGCAGGAATAAGAAAATTGCTTTGGAATAGTAGTATTTGGCTTAACTCCAAAAACATATATGGGAACGTACTGAAAATAAAGGGTTGAATCTTTCTTCGTGCGCACAATAGTTGGTATAAAGTATTCCTGTGTGTGGTAGACAATGCTCATATGTTCACTGTAGCATAGAGGAATCGTGTTATACCGTGCTTCAGTTGGGTTAACACATTTTACGAGAACTTGAAAATTTATTAAGTACGCCCAAAAATTGTCAGAAGATACGGGTTGAACCGCAAGAACAACGCAGTTCTTTTTTTGAGTGAAAAATATTTTCCTGATTTTATCCTGTGGAATAAAGTCTTCCATATTTCTGTATGCAAGATTGAATAAATATTTTGTTAAAAAATAAGTAGTTTATTATGTAAATTGTGCTAGTTATTTTAATGACGACGCATAGCAATGTGTTATAGGTCTACCTACAACCCATGAGCCCAGTGCAAAACTAGGTATTGATAAACCTAGCAATGCAGAAGCAATAGTTTATTAATATAATTTGCTTACATCTTACAAATTGAATTGTGCGTGCCAAAACTTTTTTTCTTTTTTTACAACTTGGTACTGTTGTCTGGAAGTCAATAGTTGCTAAAAATCTGAAATATTCACTACTAGCTGCACCGTGCCGCTTCGCGGCACTCGTTTGCTAGCAGCTTCTTGCAGTAACAATTGTCCCGCCGTAACTATAAATGGCAAACACCAGTGTCTGGAGCAATCCAAGATATTTTGTTAATAACCGTTGGGGAAATTTTCGTTCATCGATAAATAACTTATGATTGGAATATTAATATAATCCAGCTATCTACCTTTCTTGCAAAACGTAACATCCGTAGCTCTAATAGTAAGTGCTAAAATAATATACGCGTAAAGTATCAAAACTAAACATAGTCACGATTAAACCTTTGGTTCTTAAAAAAGTGAAGTAGTTTGTGCCCGGAGTTTGACGCTAAATCACCCATGTAACTTGTGTGAGAAATATGGCACTTTCAGTTTAAGCGGTCTTCGCTGGTTTAAAACACGTTATATTTTGGGCATTATGGCATTTGACCATTGACTTTGAAAATAACCGAAAATAAGTTTCGACCGGAGTGTATGTCTTATCCACCCTTTTATCAATCCTCAATATGTACCAAATCTGACATCTCTAAAACAAACGGTCATCGCTGGGTTAGATAAAACATTGTAAAGTAAGTTTTGCGTACTGCGTTATTTGACCTTTGGCCATGGAAACACCGGAAGTAAATCTTTACTGGAGCTTGGCAAGAATGCATCCCAGCTAAGCACCTTGTTTATATGCAAAATTTGGCGCAAGTATTTCTAACAGTAGGAGAAGACGTTGAAATTATGCTAAAATTTTGGGCAGTGTTGCATTTGACCTTTGACCCTAAAAGAACCGGAAGTAAACTTTGCCCGGAGTTTGGCGCTAAACCACCCCAGATGCATACCCCATTTATGTGTAAAATATGGCGCCTGTAGCTCTAGCGGTTTTTGAAGGCATCGGCTACAGACGGAGAGTCAGACTGACAGACAAAAGATCGATTTTATAGTATAAATATGGCGCAGGAATCAAGGCATTCTTAATAGGACAGGACAGAATACGTTGAAATTCCTTGCATTGTCAAATTTGACCTTTGACCATGGGAAAAGGCTAAAGTAGATTTTGACAAAAGTTGGCTCAAATGCACCTCAGCTAAACAACTCACTTTTATGCGAAATATGCCGCAGGTGCCTCCAGCAGTCTTTACATGATAGAACAAAAAAAAGTTAAATTTTTGGTATCGTTACATTTGACCTTTAACCCAGGAAAAAACCGGAAGCAAATTTTGACCAAGAATTGGTCAAAAATTACCCCAGCTTAGCACCTCACTTAAATGCAAAATATGGCGCAGGTATTTCTTGCAGGCTTAACAGGATAGGACAAGATACGTTGAAATTCCTTGCAATGTCAAATTGGACCTTTGACCCTGAAAAAACTGGAAGTAAATTTTGACCGAAATTTGGCCCAATATCACCCCATTGTAGCACCTGGCTTATATGCAAAATATGGCGCAGGATTTTTAGCAGTCTTAAAAAGAGAAGACAAAATACGTTAAAATTATTAAAATTTAAAATATTTAAAACTTTACGCAATGTTGCATTTGACCTTTGACCTTGGAAAAACCGAAAGTAAATTTTGACCTGAGTTTGGCGCTAAACCACGCCAAATGCATGCCCCACTTATGTGTAAAATATGACGCCTGTAGCTTCAGCCGTTTGTTTCAGGCATCGACCACAGACAGACAGACAAAGGATTTTATAGTATAAATTACACTATAACTTTCAGCTTTCTAATATTGTTTAATGTCATTATTGTCTAATCAAGTAAAAACTAGCCAAACAAGCCTGTCTTAGGACAGGTTTCCACGATCTTCCTGATATATCACCTTTAAATTTTCAGGACTAAAGTTTTAACCGAACTCTTAATTGTAAGTTGCTCAAGCAAAAGAAGCTTATAATTAAATAGACCAGTCAATTTTACTACTTTCGCAGGTCGTGCTTGTTTGGCTATGAAATATTAGAAACAAAATGTATTTCTTACCGTATACGTAGAGAATCGTAACGGCTCAATGGCTCGGACGTTTCAATTCTAGGCTCACTACTTCCTAGATTTGAAGTTTCAACCAGAAATATATTGCAATTTTGAAAATTGATAAAGGGGTCAGTGTTTGAGACAGAGGACCCGACATAAAAATATATCAACAACCAAACTCGATTAATGCTCATATTAGGTTTTTTTTAAAGGATATATGATAAGGATTATTAGCTTTTGTAATAGAAACAGAAATTTTTCAAAAAGTTACGACTAAAATCGTAATCCAACGCAAATAATACAGCAAACGAACTGATGTTAATTTAATAGAATACAAATTTAATTACATATCATGTAAAGAGCTAAGGGCATCTTGTAGAAACACGTACTCCAAGTTAATTATTTACACGGGCACAAGTTTTGGGCTACAGGATCACGGACCTAACATTTAATTACTTTAGTTTCTCCCCTGTGCGATTAAGTATTGCATGCATGAACCTGCTATCTTACGCCCACACTATGTGTTCTTATGATATGTTCATTTCGGAGTCTATCAATAACTCAGAACTTCTACGACTAAGTGTTTGAACAATGCCTTACCTTCCAAGTATTGTTTTTTATACCCAGCACAATACTTATTTAATACTTTGTCGTATCATCATTATAGTTTTCTAGTTTTGCAGATTATTAAAACTTTCACCCATACGTGTCTACGTAAACACATTTTAGACTCTTTAAAATCCCCTCCGATAAAAATAAATGGCCGCATGTGACTGAAACAAGAAATTGGAGCCCGCATATCTTCGGCAAAAAATATAGCAATGTCTAATTAATACACAGCTAGGAAAATAATAGCACCAGCCACAAACAAATTGCTTGAGCGTGAGAGCGGTATAAACGATTGAGCAAAGGAACGATTAAGTATCAAATTAACCTTGTTTTTTTTGTATTCATTGTTTCGATGATAACTAAATACCCCTGAATGAATAATCGATTAAAATCGTGTATGTACATAAGCTCCTTTATCCCAGTGCATTGGTGACAAGGTCCAAGTCTTCAAATACGGCAACATAGAGTCCTTACCAAGATACAAATTTGGCGGTGGCGCAGGGTTCTTCTCCATAATTTCAACATACAAATCTTCCAAAAATGATTGCCTTTAAACAATAATTGACTTGCTGCAAAATAATAGCTCGTTACATGGGAAGCAAGTAATAGGACCTAAAAAAAGGAGCTAAAATAAACGGCCTAAAATAAAGGGCCTAAAAAATAGGGCCTAACAAGTAAAAGGACCTAAAGCAAAAAAGGGCCTAAAATAAACGGCCTAAAGTAAAAGGACCTAAAATTTTTAAAATAATTAAAAAATCATTAATTATTAACGTTAATCGTAATTAAATAAAAATTTATTACAAAAAAGTAGAAATAAATATTTATACTTTTTTTTTTACATAAATATTATTGCATAATTTCAAGTTATTCATTATATTTTAAAAGAAAATTGTGTAGTTTCTAATTAATTAATTAAAAAATTATTAATTATTAACGTTAATCGTAATTAAATAAAAATTTATTACAAAAAAGTAGAAATAAATATTTATACTTTTTTTTTTTACATAAATATTATTGCATAAATTTATGTTAATCATTATATTTTAAAAGAAAATTGTGTAGTTTCTAATTCATTGCTAACTAATATTGGGTAAAATATTGATTTGGCTTATGTTTACATAAGCATATTTATTAATTTTAGCTTTGGGTTTATTTTATTTTATTTAGTCTACTAAACGTTTAGGTTTAATTGTCATTAATTATGATTAGTGTTAATAATGAGTGATTTTTAATTATTTTAAAAATTTTAGGTCCTTTTACTTTAGGCCTTTTATTTATGACCCTTTTTCATTTTAGGTCCTTTTACGATTTAGGCCCTATTTTTTAGGCCCTTTATTTTAGGCCCTTTATTTTAGCTCCTTTGTTTTAGGTCCAATTACATGGAATCGTTACATGTGTCACTGGGATGATAGTCAAAGTTGACATAAATTTTGTTACTTGAAAGTTTTTGTATTGTGGCGTTCTCGGTTTCGTGCTTGATACTTTGTTGCGATAACAAGCTACGAATAAATTGACCCAGAAATGTATCAGTACAACCTTAATTTATAGAAATATTTCCACTTATTCATTTCGCGTTCTCTTCGACGGATACTATAATTTTTGTCAAAACGATATGTTTTACACAAGTTAACAAGTATAATAAATTCACTCTCTACAGCTTCTTGAATACTTTCTAACAATCGTATAGGCTTAGCAGCCGTTACTTTTGATGTTAAATTACCCCGATATGCGTTAGATAGTATAGGCAAACAAGTAGTAACAAAATCAAAACGGATTTGAAACTAGCTAGATTGTCTAGCTTCCTCAATGAGCTTAAATCTTGGTCTAAAATTAGTTTAATTAGCAAAAAGTACACTTTATCTTTGACCAATTGGCTTCGTAAAAACGCACCAACTAGAGTAACTAATAGAACAGAGATTGGTAGGGTGATCGCTTAAAAGTTGACTTTAAATTTCCCGAAAAATAGTTCAAACGAAATTGACTCCACCGTTCTCTCACATGTTATAAAATTATAGGCCGTTTTTGATGTAAAGTACTTGTACCCCTCGGTGAATCAAATTTGGATTCATAAGCAAACATCGACGGTGTGTTAGAAAAGGCTTCTGTGATAACCTTAACCACTGCTGTATATCCGTTTTTGCCATCAACTTCTAGCTTACCCCAGCCTAGGGTTCCATAGATCATAATTAGTATTTTCAAAGGCCAAAGGTTTGCAAGCTTTGAAGTCCACAAAAGCTAGGGTGATACTAACTTTGCTTGTAAGCAAGTGATACGAAGTGGACAACTATATATTTCCCATGACATTTTGCAACCGTTAAGAAGCCTTTGTGTGTATAATTTAAGGTCGGGTAGCGGGTAGGTCTTGATCAAGTCGAAAGTGGAATGCGCAGGGAGAGGAAAATTGTTTTGGGATAGTTGTGTTTGCCTTAACCCCAAAAACATACCCGGAAACAAACTCAAAATAATGGATTAAGTCCTTATCCTGGCTAACGATTTTTGGGACAAAGTACTCATGTATGTAGTAGAGAATGCTCATATGGTCATTGTAGCACAGTGGAATTGCGTTGTAGCGTGTTTCAGTTGAGTTAACACAATTTCCAAGTACTCTAAAGTTTGCTAGGAGTTTCCAAATTTTCTAATAGTTGCCTGGATGAGCGGCAAGAACAACGCAGTTCTTTTTTTTAAACGGTACTGTGGGTTCCGGCCATGGTGGGGAGGCGGGTGGCTGTCGATCGAGTGGTTGGTAAGAAGCCTTGAGGCGTGGGACGGAAGGGATTTCTGCTGGACGTTGAACGGGCTAGGGCCCTACCACTATTCCGCCTTTGGCAAGAGATAGGAGCAACCGTCTTACGCATACAACAACCCCAGTCTACCCTCTGCAACTGCAACCCCAGGTCACACACGCACCCCTACTGCCCAACCTGACCTCCAACACCCTATTCGGGCAAGAAAAGTGGGAAAACCTTTCGGAAAAAACCACTTTCATATTGGCGACACCAGGAATCGAACCCGTGTCCGTCCATAGCTAGAGCTCAAGGCTCTAACCACTTGGCCTACAAGAGTTGGACCTCGGCACCTCTATGTAATGTTTCAAACCAGAGAATTAGTTATGTAGTGAATTAGCTTTGCTATTTATTTGAATTTCAAATGATTGAATTTGCTTAAACTACTCTATCTCTATGCTAAAAAGCAAGGGCAGAATACAACTCTACAAGCTAAACAAATTTCCTAACGTACATCTGAGTAGTGTATCGACTTTTGCATGGGTGACTTAAACAGTAACATAATGCAACAAGAATACTATGATACGGATCTGAACTGAAGTTATTATCCAATAATACTTCTGTAATTAAATTATCTTGAAAATTTTGCTTGATAGTTTACATTCTTGCAATATTTGCAACTAACTTATTGTTTTTAACTACTGAAGTCCCCTGCTGTTAGGTGGGGACTCTGGGTCGGGAGTCTGTGTGTGGGATGCCACACACAGACTCCATGTCCGCCATTGAACTATTGGTCGACTCTCTGACAAAACTCCCGGCTGACAATTC
>JAQFYP010000871.1:0-18819 GCA_034694865.1 Bilobella braunerae | reverse complement strand
TATAATAATTTAAAAATTACGGAAATCTTTAATTTAATTTTGCTCATAAAAACTCCTCATATTGTAGGGCTGCCATCATTTTTTACCCGTAGCGACGTAAGTCGTTGTTGTAAACATATAAAAAAAATCCACTGTGCCCCGTAATACGTTGCCCATATTTTTATGAAACATACAACAGGAACAGTCCCAATCCCTATGTGGCTCGAAGAGATACTTAATCTCTCGAAATTAAGAAATTCCTGACTTTAAATGGTATTTTAAACAACATTCAGTGAAAGGTAGATTTGCCACAAAAAATCCTGTCGTCGGTTCTCATCATACCAAAGTTTTTTTTCTGTTTGCCAGAGAACACTTGCGTATGCCACCCAGTTGGAAATTGAAAAGAGAAATCAAGTTAAAATTGCGTTGCACTGTTACGTTGTGTATCTGTAGTGCGTGGCCGCACTTTCCACCTAAATTTAACAGTGCACAAGGGGAGGAGCCTATTGCAGAAATAACTTGATTTCAATGTTGCACACCACATTATTTCCACGCTGCATTTACATCATTTTTTCTATTTTAACGTTATATTAACTTAGATATGTCATTAATTTTATTTGTACAAATGATCATATGTTTTCTTAATTGTAAATAATCAATTACTGAAGCAATTAACTTTTTGGTTATTTGCAGTTAACTTATTTAGCTTAACTTACGTAATGGTTAACAAGTTCCACTAGTTACCGTGTAACACATGATCGTCTGTTTGTCACCCGTTCCAGAAATGATCAATGAAACTGTATTTGAACGTTGAGTATATTGTTTGTTTTAAAAATTGACAAAATGGTGTCTATATCTAAAAGACGACAACAATTTGTAATTTTCATAACAAACTGAAACTTTCAACTTTCACATGTTCACTAATTAAGCGTTTGGAACTAATTGTATTGTAACTAACTAATTCAGTTAAGTTTGATGTGACAGTGGCAACTAACTTGTACTAATACTTTAACTAATTAAAAGTTGTTGAAACTTGACTGACCGATGTAATTAAGCACACTTGCAAGAAATGACAAAACAAAAAGTGGCGGGGCAAAGAAAAACATTACAATGTAACGTTAACACTATTTTAACACAATTTCAACGCCCAAATTAACAAAATCACCCAGTGTTGTTTTTCACATTATTACTACATTGTTTTTACTTTGAAAAAGTGTGCAGTTTTCTATACTTGGAACATGTGTTTAACGTTATGGAGTTACGTTGGAATTATGTAACAAAACGCAAGTTCCAAGTTAATTTAACATTGAAAACTAACGGTATTTTAACGTTTGACAGCATTTGAAAAATAACGTGATAAATAAGTTGTGAATTGCTGAAACCACAACAATAACACAAAAATAACAATCACAACTTGAAAGCTACGTAGCAGTAACATACGATTCCAACTGGGCAGTCTCTCACGATTTACAATGTTATCATTTTTTAAAGCATTACGGAAATTTTGGTGTTAATATTTTACACTCTTCATTACAATTGTACGTTGGGTCAATACTGATTTTAGTATATTGTCTATAACAGTTTGGGAATTGGGAGCCATTTTTCAATTTGTTGAACTAATTCGTAATATAATTTCCCAAGCATGTGTATGTGCATGAAGTGGTCGATTGATTTACTAGAGACTTTTATATATCATAATTTGATTAAGGCAGGTCAACAATAAAAATTTAAAATGCAAACTAGTCTCCTATTTATTCATCGCAAACGGACTATTACAACGTTGTCAATGAATTCACAAAATGCTCGGTTCAAAACCAGTATAGTCCGTACTGAAGAGCGACAATCTCGTAAATATGTAACAATGTCAACTGATCAATTTTGTCGCCGGTGCGGGAGTAGATTGCCCAACTGGCCGCTCCCGTATCTATTTCTCCAAAACAAAATATAGCCGCCACAATCCCCAACGTCTCATCAGCATACACCGCCCAAGCATAAGCGGGATCTGTTAAAAATTTTAAAATGTTTAAAAAATCTCAATTTTTGCAACTATTTTTTTAAATTAAATTTAAACGCACCAATCATGGTGAGGTTGGTTTCATAGGTAGTGCTGGGTTGTGGGACAGGTTCACAGCTTCCTGTGCTTCCTTCGACTTCGACAAGGGTGCAATTGATGACGATTTCTTTGTAGCCATAGCCGGTGAAGTTCACGAAGTAGTAGTTCTCATAATTCAAGTCATATCTCACTTTCAGATTCATTCCACTCAGGTCTCCATCACTCTCAAACATCTCAGCAAACGAAAATTTGTAATAGTAGTTGGAATATGGAATGCTCAAGTCTGCCCCAGCCGTAGGAGTAACGAAGAACTGAAATTCAAATAACAAGTTGCAATAATTTTATTGGAGTGAGTTAGACATATTTGGAAGTCGGCAATATTTTACGCAATATATTAACCTAAACGCAAATATTTTAATGTCCATTGTACGTAACTTAGCATTGGCTTGACAAACTTTTAGTAAAGAAACTAATTATTTTTGTCTAATCTAACAGTAGACTGTGTGAGGGATCAATTCGAAGTTCAAAATCGGTTTGAATATTTTACCCAACTAAGTAGCGAGGGGTCTACAGGAGTAGGTACAACACACTGTTGCCGCGCTGTGTTCAAATAAGCCCAGGGGTCAAACCCTTCGCCACTACACCCTTGACCACTGCCCCCGCCCCATTGGTCACTGTCCCCTTGACCACTGCTCCATTGGCCACGGCCCCCTTGGTCACTGCCCCATTGGTCACTGTTCCCTTGATCACCGCTCCATTGGTCACTCTCCCTTTGACCACCGCTCCATTGGCTACGGCCCCTTTGGTCACTGTCCCCTTGGTCACCGCTCCATTTGCCACGGCCCCCTTGGTCACTTCCCCATTGGTCACTGTCCCCTTGGCCTCTGCCCCCTTGGCGGCGGCCTATTTGGCCGCTGCCCCATTGGCCACTGCCCCCTTGGCCACCGCCCCATTTGCCACTGCCGCCTCCATTATTGTTGTTATTGTATCCGGGGTATAAACCAAAGCCGGAAACAAAAGTGGTAACAAAACTAGATACCAACAAAATTGCTAACGGAGACATTGATTAGGACTGTTTAAAGCTGGAACTGGAAGAATGTTTGACTTTTAAGTAGTGGAATGATAATGCTTCAAGTTTTCGACGACCATTTTATAGTTTCCTTAAATGTTGCTGACACCTATGTTATTGCTTGTTTATCACCTACTTACTTTCGATCGGATTACGTCTGAGTGAAGGTGACGCCAAGTTGCCCAAAATACTGTTTCAAAACAAATTTGTATTCACTAATGAATAATTGAAAGTAACAAGAGGGTTTTCCTTTAAACCATCTTGTAGCTAAAATTGTAGTAATTTATTTTCAAAGGAGATGAAGGTAATGTAAGAATTTTGGTAGAATAGCATAGAACCATTCTTATGTTGTAGGTAAAAAGGAATAGAGTACATACGTCCGAGTACATACTAGTTCTTCAATCGAAGAAACCATACCATACTCATAACGTAAACGTTAAACAACATTAACCAAATAATTTATATTTGATAATTTTCCTGTTAAAAATAGTAGTGTACTTTTGGAATTTTCCACAATAGCAACAAATCAATAGGCTCAAAAATTTCAAGTGTCGAGGGTTTTACCCCAAAAGAACGCTTCATTAGAAAGGAATTATGGAAAACTTTTACTGAAGCAAAGGCAAAGTGCTCCCGAGCATTTTTGTCGAGGTAGCCATTTACAATTGACAAAAAATTTATTCCAGAAGTGGAACCAGGATCTGTGCAGAAGAGCCTAATAAGCACATTTTTAGATTCCAAGGTTATACAGAAAGCAAATATCTCGACAATTTTAACAGAAATTTTACAAGTGTAAAATAAAGTCTCAATCTCAATGCGTAAGAAATCCCTCTCAGAAATTGTTCAGCCTCCAAGCAGTTCCTCTAGAAATTTGCAAAGCAATCATTTCCGCAACAGCAGAAAGGAAAGAAGACTCACGAAAAGTGCACGGAGTTGGATTATTTTGTGATGCATCAGATGATTAGAAAGGAAATTGACTCTACGGCTAAGTTTTAAGGAGATTGTTTCAAAAACTGCTGAGATAGCTAGACGCTACTGTGTGATCAAATGTTTAAATTGTTCTAAAAGAAAGCAATTTCTTTATGTTTTTTTGATGAAATGTTCAAAGAATTTAAATTTTACTTTAAGAGTTTTTTGAATGGTCAGAAGCCGAACATTCTAAAAAGTTCTAGTGTTGAATGCAAATATGACATTAACTAATAATAATTGCACTAGAATTATAATTAAGTATTTGTAAATTTGATAAATTGTTATAGCTCGATCTCAAATGTTTAATTGTCGTTTTAAAATGTAATATTTTTAAAGGCTCCGTGCGCGTAATGCACAATGGGAGTCCTTACCTCAATTAAAAGAAAACATACTCCCTTCTTACGATGGGTTTGTTTTCGTAATTTTATCCAATCAATTTTTCTTATTCCCGAGCTCCTATGATGCAAAAAAAAATGAACTGGATAATTTTTTTAGGTGGGTGCGAACGAAATTTATTGAGTTTTTTTAGTTTTAAACGAAGTATTCGTTTTAAGCAGCTCCAACGCGATAGATCATAGAAAACGGTTAACTTGTAAAGCACAATTTGCAAAAATTAACCGTCCTTTTACTGTAATCACAATTAACTAATTAGGAATTTAAAACAATTGGGGGTTACAAGGAGCTTCAGTGTACTTGTGATTCTCCTTATTCATGTAAAAACTATTTTTCTAATAGAGATGATAATCACAATTACCTGTGGCCAGAGGAAACTCCAATCTGAAAATAGGTTTCAAAATGAAAGAAATGGTGAAGGGAAAATCCCAGAAAAACAAAGCATGTTTTGCTATTTACAACTAAGCAACGGGCAACTAACATTCTTGTTAACAACATGCTGTTTTCAGAGTTGCGTTGCTAAAATAGTTATGTTGAATAATAAATCCAACACAAATTCTATTTTGAGGCCGAACATTGAATTGTTGACGTGCGCAATTGGTGGAGTCGATGTCAGCAAGTCGCCTAAATAAATTTTGTGACCGGGTTGCCACAGAGATAAAATTGATGCAGTAAAAAAATGTCAGTCCTTCGTGGCTTACGTCAATTCTTGTCATTCATGTCATGTCATGTTCCTACCTTCGATTTTCATACCGATGGTCATCCCTGCCTTGCGAGTGCTCTGGCACAGAGTTGGGTATTTGTAAGGATTAGGGGGACTAGTATTTAGGGAAAACTTGTTATTGTGATTTCCTGCACGCGGTATCTTCCCCCAGGTTAGCTCAATTTCAGGTAAATTGACGTAAAGGGAAAATGATGGGAAAGCATAAGGCATTTAGTTGTAAATCTATAGTAGGAGGTTCTAGCTAGCACATTGGTCAACACTGCAAACCTTACTTTTTCACTTCTCACGACAGTCACATTACAAAAACCATTAGAACTTTTTTAGAAGATTTTAAATTTAGTTAAAAAATTTCATTCCGATATCTGATGCTTTGCAATTTTCAAACAGCTTTTCAAATTAAAAGCTGAACCAACAAAAGTTTGATGCTCGATCCTTTGTTAGTTCAAAATTAGGCTAGTTCAATTTTATTAATTTTGACTCGTCGGCTCTAATTTTGCGCTCAAATTTAAACTGGGTAAGCATTGCCTAATCTACAACATGACTACGCATGTCGTTAAATGGTTATACTAGATTGCTTTTACCATAAAATTAGCTGCTGATATTGATTCTCAAATATTTTCTCACAGTTTTGAAAATTTTATTTTTTTCAAAAACCTTCCAGGACTGAACATTGGAAAACAGAAAATTCAAATAGACTGACATTTTGTTGATGATTCAGCCACTATTCCTTTTCACACTCGTCATTTTTCAGTCGTGCTAAAGCACGTTAGGCTTGTGAAATTTTTTATATATTTTTTTAAAGAATCTGGAGAATGAACATCCGCAGCTAGGTTAATCATAACAAGAATCTAATATGATCACTTAACAACATATGTGACAATGGTGCTGATTGGGATGTATTTGCTTCCAATGGTTTTGGGATTGCAGAATGGCGTCTTGACCAGTGGAGATAATGAAGCGATTTGACAATTTGAAAAGAATTTTCTTAAGTTTCCTCATGAGTTTTTGGGGATCCAACATCAATTTTTATCATTCCCGAGCTGCAATAATAGAGCATATTAATTAAGCTGAGTCGAGAAAAATTTTTCGAGTGTGTTTTTTGTGGGTTTTTGAGTTTACGATTCCGTTTTAAGCAGCTTAAACTCAATCCGTAGATCGCTTAGTTTACAGAAAACTGTTAACTTCTGTAGCAAAAATAGCAAAAGTTTATTTCCCATATATTTTAACTACAATTAACTAATCAGGAATTTAAAACTTTTGGGGTTAGAAGCCGCTTTAGTGTACTTAAGACAAAGCACATGCAGGTTATTAACTAAAAGTTAATCACGATTACCTGATTAATTATGAAACATTTTGTAGCTATTCGGAGGGCAATAATATAATAATAATTTTGTAATATTATGAAACATTATTCTTTTTTAAGGCTTCTTGATTTTACACCTTATCTTGTACTGGGAATTGTTTTAGTTCAGAAGGTAATATTCATGGGTCAAATCCGGTAACAAATTTTTACGTATGTCCATGTATGTATGTAATATAGGTAGGTATTCAAAATTATAAATAACCTGGCGTGAAGGTATTTTTATTTTTAATTTTGTAATCTCGTAAAAATTTAATTCTACAGAAAGCAACAAGGCAATTCATTCTATTAAGAAATTACAACCTTAAGGAGTGCGTCATTGCTGAAACTGGGATAGGCGACTTGCGGCTAAAAATGGTCCAACGCGTGGGCATTTTGCGAAGTTCTGGAGTAACGTAGAAGGTCAAATGAGGACTCTATGGACTTGAAATCCCTTCTAGTCCTGCAAAAACATATTTATGTCTTACTATAAGATACAGATATTACTCTGCACATCTTCTCATTAGCGTGAATAGTTGAGAAATTCTAAGAATTGTATATTTTTTCAACATTAAGAATCCGAAACATTCTTATCTTGAAATTGAGCCCTCACTTGACATTCTAAGTCAATCCTACGATTTTATAAATGCCCCACTAGTGGACCACTTTGGAGAAACTGGGTTTGTCTGTAAACAAAAACAAAACTGTAAACCGTGGATTTGAATTTGGGGCAGTTTGGTATCGGCGCGAAAAATTCAAATCCCTTTCAAACATTAGCATAATACTGGATTTGTGGAATTTTGAGAAATCCTTGACTAAGCATGATTGTCTTTGATGAGCAAGAACTGACTAGATTTTAGAATAGAAAACTCATAATTGAGAGATAAGTACAGGCTGAAAACCGTTGTACAATGTTGATCGCTTATGACTTCGCTGTCTGGCGGCGGGTGCTGTTACTAACAGTTTCGCAAAACGCCGACTAATTAAGCAGTTGTTTATTTTTTGCCAGGCTCGGCCTCCTTAAGTAAAAAAAATGAATTCTAAAATTGATTTAATTTCTAACAAAAAAAACTAATGTCTTGCATACTCAATCAAATACATTGTCTTAGATTGGGATCCGTCACCAAAGAATCCGTATTTCGGATTATCCGAATCCGGCCAATATCCGGATCTAAATCCGGATCCAAAATCCGGATCTGCGACCCCAATTCCTATCCAATTTTTAACACAAAACAATTTTTTTTGCCAAAGTGTAATTTGACAGTTTAAAAAATCTTTCACAATTTACAGAATAAACATTTGGGTTATTATCCACAAATTATGATTTTTTAAAAATGCGATTAACCTGAACAGTTACCTCGGTTTATACAAAAATTAAGTAAACACATGACACATTTCATGAATATATCAACCTTCCTTTAATTCAACGTAACACCGAATTATAATGTAAAGCTTTGAAGTAATTAATTCCTAACTTCAATAACCCATTTATTTATCAAAGACTAATTTTTGTATCCTAAAAATTCATTCAAACGTTAGCCTAACCTATTTAATTAACAAATCAAATTCAAAACAGCTGAAAATGAATCGTGACCTTTCTTTTGATTTAATTAGATTTAAACACTTAGTTTTGCCGTCAATTAGAAAGGATTGGAAACATTGGAAACTAATCTAACAAATTAAACTTACGAATACGTGGTTGATCGGCACATTTGACACCACTTATCGGTTTATATCATCCAAGAATTAATTAAATGCTAACCTAAATCAAGTAATTATAATTAAAAATTAGATACGTAGACTCGATATTACACGTATAATGAATTCAATTTAAACTGTTTTGTGCGATAATTACTCATTGTTAATCGATGAGCTTAATACTCACAAAAATAAATTTCCCAAAAAACCTCCAAACATTGTAATTCCATAAAAACAATTTTTGAGCATTGACTATAGGCTACTGCCAATTCAAGATCAACGACCGGTACATTTGATACCGCTCCCCGGTATATTTCTTTATAACATATTTCATCCAAAACATTAATTAAATGCTAACCTAAATCAACTAATTATAATTAATAATTCATTCAAAAAATAATTAAATGCTAACCTAAATCCGCTAATTATAATTAGAAATTATTCACACTTATAACAACTTGAAATTGAACTGATTTTGTAATATAATTACTCATTGTTAGTGATCACTTGATCCAGTGCAAATCAGCAGAGAAATAAAATCAAACTTGTGCTAACCTAAATCAGCAAATTTTAATTAATTTTTTTTAAAAATATACTGAAACAGAACTGTATTTCTGTCTGGGTGACAGAAATACAGTTCCAAACCCTGAATTCCGACTTGCATTTGATTGAAAGTGGTGGATGCTAATGCAAGAACCGCTGGCACCAACACATTGCACGTTCCCAACAGAAAGAGTTGTGACGTCCCCGCTTAATAAGAACGGGAAACTTTTCTTGTACTTATTGAATAAATGCGGGCTTGAAATTAGAATTGGGGTAAACACTGGCGACAGAAATGGTGAAAACTCATTCCTAAACAGTGCAGGGGGCAAGCGTAATAGACTACCTAATACATTCCACACAAAATTCTACACAATTTATTGCAAAAACGAAAAAGAAGATAGTTATGGACTGCATTGTTGACGAAAGTTTATGATGTAGTCTTACAAGGTCGTGCATTATATAGCAATAGTGGGAGAGGAGTTGTTGTTTTGAAAATTGTAATTGAAGTGTTGTTCTATTTGTGTATTTCAACTTTGATTGACGTGCTCACTTACCGACGTAGTTGGTCAAAAATAAATGTTTTTGTTGACTTAGCATGTTAGAAATCATAAGCGTCAAAGGCCTAAAGTACTACAAACAGACTATATGCTGAGGAAAAACTTAAACGTTAAAAGGGTTACTTTTTTTCATGAAAGACAGATGTATGCTGCAAAAAATTTCTGCATACAAATTATCTGTCAACCTAATCAAAGGATTTTTCTTTATTAGTTGCGGAAACGAAGCGAAAACTACTTATTTTTTTGTCATTTCTGTCCGTCTGTCTGTCCGTCCTTCTGTCCGTCTGATAATCACGATTATCTCAAGAATTACATATCTTAAATCTTCTTTCTTCCAGCCCGAGTGGGTGGGTTCAATTCCTTGATCAGCCGCCATAAAATTTTCCCTATTTGTTTACCCTTGACACATACCCTAAACAATTGACTAGCTTGTGTCTGCCTGTGTATTTGTGCTTAGGCTGTTTATTTAGGGAATATGGATATGATTAGATAAGGTGTCTCAGTAGCCCTGTAAGAATTCGGAAAAATACTATTATTTGCATAATGTTTGCTAATCAGAGCTTTCTAACATATCCCTAACCACTCCCTAACTTGTTCACCAGTCACCACGTGGGAATGTCAAATACCGTTCTTTTTCCTTTATATTCAAAATTGCAAGTTTACAAATGCACGTGGAGAGAGATCATCGTCCTGCGTTTGTTCTTCCGTGTTCTATAACATTAAGATAAAAATAGAAAAGAGGAAGCATATCTCAGCCCTTTGATTGTAATTTTTTTATAATTAAAAAATCTACGTCAATTGTCTCTGTTAGCAGATTTTTTCAGCAGGGTATTATTTAAGACCATTATGAATCAAATCTGTATTAAAGTTCGATTTTTTGGACAAGGCCCTTTATTTATTTTAAAATTTGGAAATTTGCGTCCACGAGTTGGGTGGCGGGAGTCAGCATTTCAACTACAATATTATTTTCAACTTACGGGAAAATGGACGGCATGGCGAACCTTTTCACGGATTGGATGCGTTTCGAATCAAAGCTCAATGGTAATTTTGGTGCTTGGAGTCGGCCTACATCCCTTTTATGTGTAGAACTAGATCATTATATTTTATAATTAATATAATGATAGATTCACTAAATTGTGTTTCATTTTTATTATTTTCCAAATTATGACAAATACAACCTGACCGGAAAGTAGGTCCCGCTATACGAGTACTGACAACTAATAAAACTAACGGTCGCTTTCTGTTTTTAAAGTCTTAAAATTACCGGATTTGTTAAAAGGGGTGCTCATAATATTTTGCTCCTTCAAATCCTCCGAATAACTGCATGTCTTCAAAAATACACTCATTTAAGTAATGTACAAAAAAAGTGAAAGCATTGCATAGTCTGATTTTAAAGGTGCGGTAAAGTTTCACTGCCTAATTTTACAAATCTAGATTTTTCTATTGTGATACACAATTTTCTTATTTTTTACATCTTATAAGTTTATAAGTTTTATATATCTTATAAGTTTTTTTTCTAATTTTCGGCATGTTTGTGGAGTCACCGGGTTAATGTTTTCGAGCCTAAGCTATTTAGGGGCCGAGTTTAATACTTCTTCATTTTGCGGAATTTTTTTGTTGAACTTCTGTGAGTTATACAAATGGTATTTCTGCCGCCAACTCATCTACAGTTTATAAGTTGTGTTTATAGCCGCACAAAGCCGCATTTAACGCATTTATTATGTTCGAATATGTAAAACTCGGAAACACGTACTTTACTTACAAAGCGACCATTTTCAACCAGATTTCACCAGATAGTATTTAACACAAAATGTGCAAACGAAGGAAATTGGACAGTTAGAATTGTCTTTTTTCTTCTTCAGTGTAAATCGAACAGTCAAAGGCCTAGGACCTCTGAAGAGAGCCCTTCCGTCTCTTGGTCAACAATATAACTCACTTGCTCCTTACACAATACCATGTGCATTCTCATTAATTTAATTTTTTTTTCAAGAAATTGAATATGGGAGCAAACCCCGTCCCAGGACAGAGTTTGTTTCGAGTAGCAAGCGACATGAGTAGGATATAAATTATCAAACTAAGTTTGAAATTTGAGTATGATTTTCAAACAACTTGTTAGTTGAAATCATTTGTGTTGTTATTAACGCAAACTGGCGATCTTGTAAGTTGTACTTCTGCAGGACTTCGACAATTTACAAATACTGAAAAAAACTATTTAGTAATAGAATTTAACATTGTGGTGGGTAAGAATAATATTCAATAAAATAGTATCTCATCAAATATCCAACAAAAAATCGTCATGGTAAAAATATGCAAATGCTAATACCAATTGCCAAAAAATTTTTTGAAGGGCTAATAGTACTGATACTAGAATTTTTAGTGTCAATGGGTTAAAATCCAGGCATAAGTTTACAGCGTTGTACTCGTCACGTATAAAAATAATGCTATAGCCTTTTGTACCAACCACTTAACACATTCCAACAACAAGTATCTTGATTAACTAAATAACATACTAGTATTCAGTTTGCATCTAGTGCCAATCATGGCTTAAGTATCCAAATCTTAAAAACTTGCAATAATTCCAAATTTTCAATTCATAACCTGCCTTCCCTTAATTTTGCAGCAATACTACTATATACAATATTGAACCACACCCCAATATTAACTGCTCGTACTTAAAATCAACACCACGGACTAAATCGCATCAGATTAATTTAGCTTTACTGTCGAATTTACTTTCTAATCATTTATGTAACACAATAATTTAAAAGTTTTAATGTAATCCAATACTTTCATGTTGCGCAGACTTCAGACTATCTGTTTTAGTAGTAGAGGTCTTTTGGTCATAGCTTTTAGATGTTGTCCCATCCATAATCAGGACAACTGGGCCAGTCAGCTACATACCATCGTTGGTAAGGACCGGTAACTTGCGCAGCTTGACTTACGTTTGTTTTGTCCGACGGATCCACAGACAAGTAACCATTTGTCAAAAGATTCCGAATAGTATACCCACCATCACTATGTTTTTCGACGTACCAGTATTGGTTACTGCCTTCTACAAAAGGAAAGGAAAAGGCATGTTATTTCACATTGCCGCAAAGCGGATAGTCAACAAGTAAAAGAGAGGGTAGTTATAGGGTATGGTAGGAGCTCATTAGCATAGATGTTGTCATCAAGCGGTCACAACAGACTATTTGTAACATTCCGCTGTTTTACGGGCCTAGTCCACAAAGGGAGGACAACAGCCTCAAGTCAGGTAGGGCCGTAGCTTTTGCCTCATAACCGCAGATGACTGTATGCAAATGAGTGCAGTCTTCTCATTTCTGACAAACAATGTTGGGAAACCTATCGGCTAATTTCTATACCCTCTGTTTGTGTATGCCTCTTTCACGGAGATACATGCATACACAAGGCCAGAGGCAAGGTAATTCCTTAAGGACAAATCCAACAGTGAAAGACTTTTTTGTGGCTGATCGAGGGATTTGAACCCCCGTTCTCATTCTGGCTAATGGAGAGACTGAAGGACCAACCACTAGACCAACCCCGCCAACTTACCTCCTTCTACAAAAGGGTAATTCAGAATTGGGCGGCCAGGGTCACCAACGTTGCTTCCACCAGCTAAGTTCAAAAAATTTGCGTTGGCCAGGAATTCAATTGTAGTAGCATCCCGTTTTGTGCGGCCCTAAACGTAAATTGGGAAATTAGTATTTAGCAAAGTAGCAAAAACCACGTAGAATCAAAACCTCAATTATACTCTTTGTACCCTTTGCACCTCGTTTGGTACTTTTCGTAATCCCACACCATCATTCATTCAAAGTTATACAATAAATTTAGGACCCTCCTCTCTGAGGACCGTTACAATTGCCAAATATACTTTTACACTTCAGTAACCTTTGAGACGTTTAAAAACTAGAAAGAGCACGAGCTAAGTTATTTACATCATTACAGCAAACAGGCAATAAAGCACTTATTGAACACTTTTGGATATGTTTTGCCCAATATAAGTCACTTTCAGCATACCCCATATGGCACTCAAAGTAAGAATTCGAAAAAAGATCATACTTGAAATGGAATTCAAATAAAGCATAGCCGGTAAGCTGGGACAGACAGACCAATTAAAAACGTAAAGTAGCTTTCCCTACCTAAGTAGGCAAGAATTGTAAACATAACTAAATGCTACATACTTCAGATAACTAGTTGGCAAACTATAACACTTACTTCAAATGTAGCTACCAAGTTAAAATATTTGTATCCAACTAGAATTTGAAAGTTACTTTGAAACAAGTCCTAAAGTGGTATGATTAGCAAATGATCGTGTGGTAGTTTAACTAAAACAATAGGTCTGCCAAGAACTATGTATATATACTTACTGTATAAATCTGTCCTATAAGACGGGGGATAAAGAGTGTTTATAATTGTTATTTACGGAGGAAGGAGGAACTCTAGACCACCTTCCTCCTTGACGGCTGAATTGATACTGAACAAAAACAAACTTTTGAGAGTTGCACATGCGCATTCCCGTCCCACATGATTGTGTGGACGGTTTTGCAATTAGAGCAATTACATTCCAACTGTATGGCAAATGGAATGACATATTGTGAACTATGTTTGGCGATTTTGCCATGTTTCACCATTTGTCCGTGCAAGGCAATTGCTTTACACAAACACAAATTGAATACTTTGCAAAAAGGCTTCCTTCAAATTTGCATATCCTGATTTTATTATATGTAATATATATATATCGTATACAGATATGACTAGGTGTTACATATGACTTACAAAATTTTGTCTCATTTCTTGTCCAGCTTCACAGGTATTGAGTGCGAGGCCATGTGCTGAAGTACTATCGATGGTTAGGCAATAGCATGGTGTAATAGATTTGTAGAAGCCTAGGTTTTGGAGATAAAAGTCATAGTAAAAGTACTCGGCAGTGCAAGATAGTATTGCAAAAATGAAGTAGAAGGAGATAGAAATGAGTTTCATAGTGGAAAAATAATTGCAAAGTGTGTGATGTAGTCTGCTCTACAAAGCGGTTTATTATATAGCAGTGAGTGAGAATATGTTGCCTAGCATTTTGATTTAAATACTGTTAAAGGGTTTTAGTTTCAGTTTCGAGATGACGTGAGCTGTCACTGACGTGCTTAATCAATTCACAAATTTTACTTAGATCGTTGGTTGATCGCAAATTTCCTAGCAGAGTCTAAAGGCTATAGTTCAGGCACGAGCGAAGTTTCACTTAAATGATCAAAATAGTTGTGAACTTTGCACAGATTTCAAGAAAATAGCTGGCTATTTTATTTAACTTGATACGTTACTATTGTAGAAATAATGATGTCAGATTCTACTGCAAAAGTTTAGAAGAACTTTTCGTATTAGTAACAACCTTTGAGAATTCATCAATAGTCAGGTTTTCTAAGATAGTTCAGATATTCTAAGAATATCTCAATTGGCTAATAATATTCAAAAAAAAAATTGCAAAAGGAATGCATCCTAATGACGAGTAATAATATTTGAAGGAATTTAGAGGCTAATCTCAAACAAAGTTTTACTGTTTAGCGTCTTTATAAAGAAAACTCAGTTAAATTGTCAATTCACACTACTTTAGAATGGTAGTTGACTAAATAATTAACTACAATTAACTAAAAAAGATCTTTCACAAATTACGGTACAGAACTTATTATATTAGAAACCGTTTTATTGGATTATTTAGCTATGGGCATTGCTAACTCTGGCTCAGCGGCGGAGCCGGAGCTTGAACGGGGCACCTTTTCGGTTGAAGGAATAGGCGGTGCCGGTGCCGGAGCCACCTCGCAGGTGCTTCCATGACTCCCGGAGCCGGAGCCGATTCTCACAAGCAGTTGTTGAAAGTATCCTTTAACAATGCTTAACACCAAATTTTAATTTTCTAAAACCTTTTGCTATTACAAAAAGATATTACCTTAATCTAAAATTTCAACAGTTGGATTTACTAGTAATACAACTCTTATTCATTAGTAAAACATTTTATAAAACGTTTTATTGCAGGGATTTGGATACAAAAAATATAAAAACCTATAAGTTCCTCACACATATATAATTTTAGTACTGGGAGTTGTAAAATTGCCACATTTTTATACAAATTGGGCCATTACTTCTGAAAGCCCTTTGTAGCTTCATTATTTCAATTTTTTTTATGTAATAATAATGCAGAAGAAACTCCGGCTCCAATTAGCTAGGGAGCCAGTGTGGAGCTTAATTGTGGCTCCAGTCTAGCACGGAGCCGGGGCCGAGATGGTGGATAGAAAATTCTCTTGTCTTAAAGTTTTCCTGTTGTTGTTGTGAAGCGCAGAAGGCTTGAGTTCGAGTCCATGCTCAATCTTTGAATAGCTCTAAAATCTATTGTTGCTTCGTCAAACGCTTACTTTTGGTCTTTAGGGGTTGCCTCCGATGTAACTTCTAAATTCTTAAGATTGATTGTTTGAGCATGATCAGAATTCATTCAAAATGAGAAGTTACTTCTAAGACAAATCGTATAATTTGGAAGTGAACTTACTACAGCTCTATGCACCCTCGAATTATATATGAATCACAAACTACAATAAATTATATCATTCGTCATCTTCAATTGATTTTCATTCTACTCCTTTGTTTAAATGAAAAAAATGTAAAATGTAGCAAACGACATATTTGGTAATGGTTTTTGGTACTGTTTTTATTGATTTCTTTGGTTTTGATAAATAAACAAGGAACAAAAATAGAAGGAGGTTATTTGATTAATAAATTGAGTCTTTTGTTAGAAATTTAGTTAGTAGGGCCATGAAGGCCTTGTCGATACACCGGTTTCCATTTGTTAGGAATTTTCCCCGTCTACAGTAATTAGATTTTTTCTAGAAAAATTTTTGCATTGCTCTTTGTTTTTGCAATTTCGAAATTGCTTAACTAATAAATTTTATATATCCGCATTTCCTCTTCTCCCTCACCGTTGTCAGAAATTCGTCGAATCCTGCTAATTGCGCATTGTAAAAGTGGCGCCCAAAAGGGCAAACTCAAGTTGCGAGTGACATAGATCAAAATAGTAAGAACTTTGTTCGTAATTCTAAAAGCTTTTGCTTGCTAACTAATTAGCTATTGAGGCAAACTGCTGATTTTTTAAGTTATGCTTATACAAGTCATCATTGTTTTAACTGTAAGGAAACTTCTAAGATTTAAAATTCCTGATAATCCCAATTTACTACCTAGGAGATGGTCTCAAGTGTTTGCCTTTTTTTGACTTCAAAACTAGGCCATTGTAATACACTAAGAATAAGATGAATTTTAAAAGTATTGAGAATTTCCAAGAATTCAAAATGTGTTCTGATATTTAGAATTTTGAAAACCTTATGGGAATTGACACGCAACATTCTGAGATTTATGTGCCCCATTCGCGCATTTCATTAATTCTAGATACAGGAATAGTCTTTTTTTACTGGAATAGCATAAATAGTTTCTATAAGCACAATTTGGATGAGAACATCAAAATTTTGATTAAAGTTCAATTTTTGATAACAACATCGAAAATTTCGACAAAAGTTCAATTTTTGAGGAGCATCGAAATTTCGATGCAAGTTTACATATGATGAAAAGATCAAAATTTCGAGTACAACTTCAGTTTTTGATAACAGCAAAATGGGAGTTCAAAAGATTAGGTTTCGAAACTGAAGTGTTGTAAGGTAATAGATGCGGTTCAGTGAAATGTGCAATTTATCACTAAATTGGTGATTAGCATGATCGACAACTTTTGAATGTATTTCTAGCACGTCAAAAAACACTTCAGTTGTGCTTAAAATGAATTCTAACGAACTACTTGGTCAAGCTCTCAAGGCAAAAATATTTTCTGCTACGTATTTTCCATTAAATTCAGCTCATCATTCTGTCAATGAAGTGTATATTTGTCAAACTAAACGGAATAAGACGATAACGTAGGTAGTAGGATTCAAACTCACATATAATTATTTGGTTGCAGAAGTTCACCATGTGGTAAAATGTTCTAACCTGCACTCACTACATTATTAGTACAGTACGGAGCATACGCGCTTTGCAGCGAAAAGTTCTTGAATTTTTTAATTAGTATTAGGAATATATTATTATTTAATGTATGTATTAAGTAGCCCACTAACTGTTGTGTGTTGCATTTTGAAATTTTAATCATGATGAACATTTTTTTTAATTGGTTTGCAATCAAAGTGCTCAAAACACATTCAATCACGTACAATAAACTACACTAACTGACAGTTACGCCGCAAGAGGTGTGGTGTTTTTGCAAAAAAAAAAAATCAAAATTGAAGTGTTGTGTAAAATTTCTAGTTCAGTTTTGGGTGACGTTCTCACGTACTGACGTAGTTAGTCAAAAATTAATTTTGATTTTTACTTGGCATGTTAAACATCATTTTCGTCAAAAGCTTAAACTACACCCACACAACCAGAGTACATGCTAAAAATACGTATGAGGAAAAGATAAAAACTAAAGTAGTATTTAAAGAAGTAGGACGTATTTTGCGCATGCCTAAATTTTACTAAACGTTCCTTTTTATTTCACTCCCATGTTATGCAAAATTGTTACTGCGACCATGAGAAGTGTACAACTTTTGGTCGCACTCAAAATTCCAAAAAGTTATGGGCAAGTGAATTTGAAAAAATTTCTTGACACTTGTTTGGATGTGTTGCAATTTTTTTAATTTTGATTTTTTTTCAAATTCTACCTAGCAAAACGTCAAATTTTAATTTCCCTTTCCAACTGTTTGATAGTGCAAACTATACCGAGTGGCCTTAGTATTTCTGACTGGCACGAATAAAACTTCCAGGACATTCAAACAGCTTCTAAAAATTGTTTTCCATAGACTCTTGTTACTTAAGTACTAAAAGCAAACCACTCATTGTGGAGTTCAAAAGATTATATTTCGTAAATAAAGTTTTGTAAGGTAATAGATTTGCTTGAGTGAAAAGTGCATTTATTACTAAATTGGTGATTAGCATGAAAGACAACTTTTGAGACGTAGGTATTTCTAGCACGTCAAAAAACACTTCAAATATACTTCACACAAATTCTGACAAACTGCCTGGTCAAGCTCTCATGAACAAGGTCGACATTTATCCTATTACGTATTTTCCGTTTAACTCAGTTTATTGTTTTGCTATGCTGTCGGTGCTATGTATAATAGTTCGGAGTAAAAGCAATAGAACAAAAATCACGGTAGCAGGATTTGTTTGTACATGTAAGTCTTGGATTGCATACCGTAACAACGCATCTTATACGTACAACACATTGCAAAAACTGAAAAACTGGCAAAAGGTGTCTGAATTTTTTTGCAACATTATTATTTCAGTTTTGGTTGACCTGTTCACGTACTGATGTAGATAGGGAAAAAAAAATGTTGTTACTATTTTGCATGTTAAAAATCATGTGCGTCAAGGACCTAAAGTTCAACCAGGGTACATGCTAAAAACGTCTGAGGAAAAAGTTAAAACTAACGTAAGTCACTTTCT
>JAQFYP010000870.1:0-18822 GCA_034694865.1 Bilobella braunerae | reverse complement strand
GTAGTCGTCTGAATAGTATTGACAGGAGAAATTGTAAACGAAGAATTCGGTATGAAGCCGCTAGCTCCTGTAGCTCCACTATTATTCCAATTCATGACCATTCCTGGCACTTGTTGCGTCGATTGGTGCTGCTGCTGCTGATTTTGTAGTCTCTCTGACTCAGCAGCACAAGACATGTCATTTGATTGGCCCACGTTTGACTTTGGGTTGAAGGCAGAACCAACCCGGACATTGAAGTTTGGGTTTGGAGGATCAACTTTTATTCTCAGTGACTGCCACCTTCGAATTACTGCTCGAAGAGTAACAGGAATCGACATGGTTCTAAAGCGAATGGAAAAGCAGAGAATAAAACAATTAATACCCAGATTTATGATGATATTTAGCGAAAAAACACTTGCCTGTGAACTACTTTGCAAGCATACTCTTCCAGGGTTGGAATGATGTCGCTAGCGGTGGCTATAGCATGGAGATGACATTGAGGGTGAGTTACGTCTCTCAAGTCAAATTCCAATGTTACCAAGGTATCTTCAAGAGGATGCTGGAATGAGACCGTTAAGTTTTGATAGGACAGTGCATTCACTTCGAAAACAATCGGATCCGGAGCTATTAAATTTCAGTAATTTCAGTGTTTAATGTTTTCAGTGACTTACAAATCAGATGTCGTTGTGAATGATGCTAAACTAAACAATAATTGAGATCATGTTGATCTTGATCTAACCTTCTTTGCTGTCAGATCTTACGCAGCTGCCCACCAGGGTGTTAAAAGCAAGTTGCTGCCTTAATGTTGCAATTACTTGCGGCAGCTGAGATGCGAGGGTAAAAGGTATATTTGAAATCATCATTCCTTCCAAGTTATCAGTCTCTGTCATGAAATAATGGTGAGTTTGCTCAGGAAGTGTCTAGAATTTACAATTCAACGTATTTATATGATGAATATTATGAATAATAATAATATTGATATAAATAGTAAGGCTAATCACTAAAAAAATACTCCATTCAAAAAGGAGAGACTTACTACAAAAAGACCTTTGTTTCCTCTGCAATCGAGTAATCCATTTGAAACGTGTTTGGTTATGAGGCTGAGAATCGGGGTCAGTTCAGTGATGTCAAAAGAATTAATCCCAGTGGTTGATTGAATGGATTGAATTAGCTCTCGACAAACTGGAATTGGATGCTGGAGTCTTACGGAGAAGCAGGCTTGCAGCCAAGTGCTGTTTGTTGCGTTCAAAGTCCCATACCTTGGAATACTACAAGAACGCAATTATATGTTAGTCTCATAAATCAGTCATGCTCGCATGCTAATACTCTCAGGCAATATCAGCACGGACACAGAATGTATCTTCTGTCTGTGAAATTAATCTTTCTCTTACCTTTTCCCATCGGGTGTCCGGGATATAGAAACGGTTGCACTCATCTGTAGCTTTTGTGATGTATAAGGTTGCACAGAAACTGTGGCTACCATGCCTAGTTGCTGCTCCAATATCGTTGTCAGTTCCGTAGACATGACTTTCTTTGTCTCCATGTCAATGAATTCATACGGTGTTATGTAGAACACAAGCTTTACCGGATGCCCTCCTTTTCGTGGCTGCAGAAGCCCCAATAAAGACTTCATTACCACCAGTTCACCGTCCGTTTGTTGAGCGTAAGTACTCGCCATGGCTGCAAGATCGCTTTCTAAAGCTTGCAGAGCGATGAACACTTTGCTCTTCGTTTTCTTATCTGCATTCAGCTGGTAAATAGACACTAGTCCTTCGAGATGAGCTGCCAAATCTGCAAAATCGTTCTGTTGAAGAGATTGAACGATTTCTGGACAACTCTAAAACACAACACGGTTATAAAATACCTATGTAAACATCACCTCAGCTAGCACTCGTACTCGCAATCTCTTACCTGTTGTTCAGACTTTCCTTCGTGCTGTATTTTCACTTCCTGGACGACCCCATTTGAATCAATCAATAACTCCAGGTAAAACATATCGGCCGAAATGAACCAATCATTCCCTGTTGTCCCAGGCGCAGGCGTGAATTTGAGACCTTGTTGGCGAGTCACCATTTCTAGTTTCTCTACCATCGTTTGTAAGCTATTAACTTTGATAGACTGCTGCAGTTGATCGAGGCAACTTTGATTCTCAGAGGGATCAACAATACACCGACGTTCCTAAATTATAAATTATAAATTTATAACGTTACAGCATAATGCAATGTATGAAATCTCAACGTGCTCAACTTCCTTACCGTTAGTGCTGCCTTTACATTCTTAGCAGTTTCCAGAAGGGTCGTTCCTTTGGATTTTTGACGAAGCTTTTGCATGAGGAGATCCAGCTGCCATGCTGGAGATGTTGCTGCTGAATTACTTTTACCACCCCCTCCAGTGGTGTCACGACCGTGAGCCGGATCCATATCTTTACTGATAAAACAGGAAAGGGTCAAGGAGCGTACTACTACTGTATTGGATGGAGCTAGTCAAGTTAGATTAACGATTTAGACAGTAGCAGAACCCTCGAAGGCGGCAAAGGCAGGGCACCTAAAGTATCCTCCAGCCTTCACCACGGCCCAGGTCCTTCCTGAGATAAAATATCGAAATCAATTTACAAAATCAATCAAATCTGTCATAAATATACTAGGACTATTTTACGGTTTACTTACCAATCGCCACTAGCTAGTCAATCAGCGTATATTCCAGTTAATTGAATTATACTAGAACACTTGAACCTAAACTTCAATGGCTAATCAGTGCTGATCAAGAAAGCACTGTACACAAATCATTTAATTTATTTGACAGATTTAAAAACTTCGGTTTAAAGTTTCCAGTTTCACTTTTTTCAGATTCAAATCGCCGAAAACTTTATTGTAGTGAAAGCGGTAAATTCAAATTGCAGTACACATAAAAGTCCCAGAAATTGGTTGATTCTTTTTAATCTAACGTCTCTTTACAATTTTAAAATTAGATTTCTTAAAGTTTAAATTAAATATTTTATTAGCTTTGAATTCTAATAAATTTTTATATTAGGTACGTTTTGCATCGTTGTTGCTTAATGGCATAAACTTTGATGAATTTAAAATCTTTTGGTAATAATTTAGTTTAAAAAACCCAGCTCTGTAATAGTAGTGTCAATATTTTCGAGTAAAATTTTGCAAGATTATATTTATCAAAGTGACAGCACTCAAACACAGCTGATGTTGTAAACATAAACATTGTTTTCTGCGTTTAATTGGTTTTAGATTAATTATAATTGAAGCAAAGTTATAAAGTATTTTAGGCAAAGAAACGTGTCAGCATTTGATTAGTGGCTGCTAACAAGGAAGCGTTCTGCAAAGAAATCACTGTCGCCGGTACCGGTACCAGTACCACGTACATACAACAAATATGAGATTAATTATAACGATTATTCAAAATTTAACTATGATTAACTAGGTTTGAACATTTTGAAATTTATTGAAGAAACCAAATGGATTCCAAGCCAAGTTATGGTTCTCCAGAGGAAAACCTGTCATCACGAACACAACTGGAACATCAACATGCGGATCCTCCCTGCACTTTGCAGAAGCCCTGGGATCTGGACTATGGCATTCTAAAACTAGTTTTTCAGTTCCTCAAAATACGCGATCTCTTGAACAGTGCTAGAGTCTGCAAACAATGGCTTAAAGTGACTAAAATTGTTCGAAAACAGCGAATAAATAGACCTCATTTGTTGCTCTATCATGTATACCCGTTGGAACGAACCAGAGAGGTAATTGAGCTGTCGAACGACTTTCGGGTGTCACCTTCGACAGTTTCATGGGCCGAAGATCCCTCTACAGCCAATCGTCACTCTAGATTAACAAAAGAAGTTCGGACTAAAATTTTAGAAGATGAGCTGGAACAAGCACTATGGAGTGGCATTAACAACCAATTCTCTGAGCCAGCCCAAATTATTTGTATAGGGACGGATTCTCTTGCTCCATACTTGCGTCTTCGTTCAGGTATTCATATTCATTTTCTTAATTATTTATCTTTCATATAAATAACTAATCTTTTCTCTTCAATTTTAGATTCGTTGTCCACAAAAATAAATTTATTTCGGAGATTAGGAAAAATAGTCCCATGTGTTGGTTTGCTGGGGTATGGACTAGTGCTGACCCTACCGGATAATTCGTTGTGCCTAGAAAATGAATGTCGATCGCGATCGAAGTTTTTGCCTATGCTAACTGGAATGGTTATCCCGAAGCTAAGTAACCTTAAAATAAAAATGTTCTCACTAGGAACTGATCCCGTGAAATATCCGAAGGTTCAGGTAAGATTTAAATAATATTTCACTGCTAGTGAATTCTCCTTTCAAAATAAGCTGGTAATTGAAATATTGCTTCTATAAAGGTTACTAAAGAAAATTGCGAGCAACTGTTAAATATAAATCCCGAAGACAACGTCAAAGGAATTATTCTGTTCCAGACGCATCAAACTCGTGCCTCGGAAGAAAACTTCTTATTGTCAGCTATCTATGAATATTTAAAGTAATTTACCACATTAAGTAGAATAGTCGAGGTTTCGATTTTTAGGCTTGTGTTGCTTAGCAAGTTAATTTGATAGAAAACATCCAAATGTGGCGTTTGGAGGAGGAATCTTCAAGGAAGCACTGACACATGAGGACAGCGGGAGACTGATTGGATGCGGCTGGATAATTACTGGTGATGAAAACGTTCGTGTTGGATCTACTGCATTTTTGGACGAAGGAATAACTGATGGAAACTTGAAAAATCTTAGGAAGGTGCGTTGATGATAAATCAGGTTTAGGTTTCAGCGATCTTCTAACAACGATTGATTTTAGTTTAAAGAGGCTGCGTTGCCTGGGACGAATGACTTTGCCTTCATGTTTTGCTGTAATGGAAGAGGACTTCTTATGCATGATGCAGAGCATGTGGAATCAACGTTGTTCCGGTCTGAATTTCCTTCTGTGCCGCTGATTGGGGCTTTCACCGGTGGAGAGTACTTTCATCCCTACATAACGGGTCAAGCATCAACCCCTGTCAATACAATTTCCGCTCTCAAATTTGGATACACGACAGTCTTTGTTTATATTTCCTGCTCCCGTTGAAACATAGTTTAACTCCCAGGTTTTTAAATGGGGTTTCGAAATTGCTGAACTTGAATTTTCCGTCGATATTCACATGAAGAATCCTTATACTTCTTCGTACGAAAGGTTGTGGAAGACCATACGATAATTACTGCGACAGGGTAGACTCCCTTTACAATGTACAATGTACAATCAATAGGTATGATTTTTTACTCTAAGCATTATTTTGAAGGTAATGATGATAAGGTAATGGTAAGGTAATAATTTTTTTCAAATAAAGATATTTGAAAGGTCCCCGATTATTAAAAACTGTATGACAATATTATCCAACATTGTAATACAAATTGCAAACGATTATTCGACTAAGCAGTTAAAATGTGAAAATTAATATTTAGAAGTAAAATCTTTAATAAGTGTTACAATTTTTTAGTAACTTTATGGAAACCTCGAGGCGTCGACTTGTCTAGTTCCGTCGAAACTTCTAGTAATATCTTGTTCCTGAAGCCTAAGCGATGAGTCACTGAAAATAGCCCAGGAGTTGATCTTCATTCCTGGAAGAGAAAGCACTAGGACATCGTACTTTCCCCAGACTCATCATCTCCACAGCAAATAACCGTGTTTGAGAGGCGTTTTTTTTCTTCGGGAATACCTCTTCAGAGTCTATAAATTGAGGCGTCTAGCCCAACTTTTACTTCAAAGTTCTTTACCTTGGCTTCCAGTGAACTTTCTAGCGAAGCACGTGCGCTGCCTTTCACCACTCCTGGAACAGCGTCCTTTAGTGACTTCTCCTAAATTGAAACACCACAAAACCCTTGTAAGTTTCTAGAAATCTAATTACTACGTCTAGTCCACAGCCGCTTAGGCTTGACAAGTTCATCATCCCATCCAATTAATTTCATAACCTGACCTGGGCCGTGTTAGGTTAAGTAATTTCCGTTTCTTGCCTCTTTTTTTTCGTTTGTCTTGTCTGCCTCCTTATAAGAAGAAGCTATTCGTTCCAGAAGAGGAATATCCTGTACAACAACCTCATTATCCACAACCAACTGTCTCAAGGGAAATGTTAAGTTTTTATAATTCATTCATTCCTTTCACACTCATTCATTGATTCAAGTGAGATTGTGGCAGGTCTTAAGGAGGAACTTTAAGTAAGTAACTCGTAAAGTGGCGTAGACAGTGGCAGGATGCATGCAGCGGCGCATGAGTCTGTTCCCTGTTGGGTCTTGGGCTGCTCGGTGGGAGGGAAAGTGACCTTCATTGGCCCAAGTTGATTGAACTTGAACTTTTAGCTCAGCGAATTATTTTAGCAACATCTCTCCAACAGAAACCTGCTCCTTGTGTGGACCCGTGTTGCTAGGCACTCAATGACTCCAATTACTGCAGAGATGACCTACTGAGGCAGCGGGGTCATTCACTCAAATCAATGACTTCTGGGAATCATTGGCGTAATCATGACTCGGACTCTTATTTTAGCACTTTGTAAGAATTGCAGAGGCTGGGGTCCTGTGGGTAGTTGGCAGGAATGTGGGCGTTCACTTTTGGCAATTCACACGGATGAATCACAAGAATTTTCTTTCCTGTCATGAGAAGCCTTTATTGCAACAACCTTCTTCTGACTTTCATGTTGCACCTTACCATAATTTTCAATTAATCGGACACATGACAAGGTGAAAGCTGATTTACAGGTCATTTTTCAGTGGCAGTATTAATTTCGGTGATCTTTGCTCACCTTTTCGAAGTGATCATTTAAATGTCTTTATTAGAGAAATGACATTTCAATTATTGAAAAAATCAAAACTAAATTAATTTAAAAGAAATCGAAACCAATTGGACCAATGCGGTAAACCTTAGAAGGATCTTCAATAGCCATTAATGTGAAAGCACTTTAAACATAATACTCATTTTTCTACAAATCATCAAAATTGAGCTTAAAAATTAGTGCTACATTTAATTGGGCCTGAAATTAAACAACCCTCGACAAAGAAGGTATACAAATTAGGATCGAAATACACTGGTTTTAATGAGGTTCTCATTTAAAATCTCGATACGATACAACGCCCTCCCCATACCCCCGCCCCGCCCCGCCGTCACACAGTGCCATTGTATTTTTCCATGTAATAAGGAATTTTTCGGTTTTAGGTTTTGCAAATTAGGTTATAAAAATTGGATTGGCTAATTCTACCTGACAATTAATTCTAACGAAGATTAAAGCAAGTTGCGCATCACTCAGCACATGATGTTATCGCAAAATATTCCAAGGGTCGGCAGATCCCAATAATAGAGGGTTTAAGATACAGATTAAATTACTTCCTTTTCCTAAGCTAATTAGTCGAACCTAACTTCGTAGTTTTTTTTTGCTCAGTTGTTGTTCATGTGTCCTTCGAAGGAGCGAATCGATATTATTTTTACCTATAGGGTAGCACCCAATTCCAATTAAATCTATTCGTCTTGGTTTAGGATTATTTTGTGGTGATTGGATGATGATGGCACTATGTAGCATCCCCTTAATGCGGTTTTGACCTTACTATAAGTTCCTCCGATCATAAGAAATTATGACTTAAGAGTTAGAGATGCGTTTTATTTTATTTTTTGTACGATTTATTTACATATTAGAGATTTAGAGAGCATTCGAATAAATGACTTTATTAGAGACTGAATCCGGAATTGAATCTGTCAATGTTTAGGTTTGGTAAAGGACGGAATCTTCCATATTTTCCTATTCAACACAAATTGAGTCAGTCGAGGGAGAAGGGAGCCTTTTAGTGTGCTCAATTGGGGTTCAGGGCCGTCACCACTGGCAACTCGCAAGCTTTACCTAACTGAGAAATGCACGGCAGAGATTTTATTCTAAATTTTAAATCAAAATTAAATTAAACCAAATCAAAGTTTAATTATTTGACTGCGATTGATGAATGGGAATTTTTTTTTCTATGAAATGGGAGACTGTGAGTAAAGCGACAACCTTAATAACAGGAGGGCCTTTTCAGCCATCAGCCCCTTCCCTGCTTCTATTCACAGCTCTGGGTGTAGAATTATAAGATGAATATTTAAAATATTTAGAATACCCGTCCTCCTCCTTACCCATGTTTTAACGTTCCTTTACAGAAATTGAAAATCAAACATTACAAACTAAGACATAGGCCACTTGAGGGCTTGATGTTATGTGTTACGTCGGGCTGGTTAGGCTGAAGGTTATGTTAAGTCATTTACAAACAAGAGGTGTCGTCTCATTTTTTTTTCAAGTGAAAGTACTCTACTCCACTGTCAATTGCTAAAAGATTTAAGCGTTCTTTGCAAAAGAAAATCCCAAATTAAATGAAATATCTCTTCATCTTATTAGGATTATCTAAGCAAAAATCCCCCAAAAACCAAAAGAAAGGTCCCAGGGCGATTTCAGTTTTAATCTCGGGATTCTCCTAATTACTTTAATGCCCATCTATTGGTTTTGAATTGCACTTATCAGTTTTGAAGTGCAATTGCTAAACTCCGACGGACGGACGGAAAAAAAGACAAACACAGTGGAGACAAATTACGGCTTTTATAAAGAAAAATTAGAATTAGTAATGATAGAGTCCGTAAAATGTTAGGCTAGTATTTGAGCGTGCGGTAGGTTGTGCCTGATACGGCCCTGCCGTAGCGGGAGAGTGAATGTCCTCTGCCGTGGGTTGAGTGACTGGGAAGGGGAGGAAGGGTGGGAGAGACAGACGCAAGGCTGGCAACAGCGCACTCGTCTGGCTTTCAGCACAAAGACACTCATACATTCATTCTCAAATCAAAACCAACCTCATTCCCAGCACCAACACCACTGCTCTCGCTCTCCCTTCCCTACTTACCAGTGAACATCAATTATTACCGTCAATCCATACACCAGCTAAGTTACAATTAATCAACACACCAATTCATCCACAAAACAATTACTTCATAGCCAGGTTAGCCATCTCCAACTTATCACTCTTAATTGTTCCGCAAAATAAGTGAGTCTAGAAACGCCTTTTTCGAATGGTGCTCTCCGCTTACAACTCAAGGAATTCCTGTTCTCAGCATCTGATTCAGGCTGGGGATGCTGGGAATCTTGGCTGGATTTCAGTGAAATTCCGACCACTGTTTACATTTCACGCTTCCTCCACCTCACGGAGTCGGACCCTTTATTATCGTTATAAAAGCGAGGACACGGCTTTATGGAGACGATTTAGATTTAAGGAAATCAAGATAGAGCAAAGATTAGGAGCGTTCCTGGCAAGGTTTGACGCTAATAATTTGTTTTGTGTTTTGACAGGAGTTTTGAAAAGCACTCAAAAGTTGAGTGACCCAGCCAGCATTGACAACCACAAGGAGTCAAGGAATTGGACTTACGTAAGCGTATGAGAATAAGGCAAAGTATGGGAGAAAACGGAACAGAACGTACATCATTGGTAACAGGACGAAGTTTTGTAATGTTAACCAAAAGGAGAGAAATTGAAAGGAGAAGGGGGAGGACGAGGAGAAGGAACTCTGGTGTTCATGACCTGCACAATCCATTTCTCAGCCCATCTTCCCTGCTGTCTACTCCGGTTCACTGACTGGTAAGTCCCGACGACATCAAATACCCGTTTCGGGTAAAGTCGTGTCGTGTCTCCACTCACTTTCCTTTCAACTCTCCTACCGATGGCAAAAAATACTCTCAGATGGTCTCCCCATATTGGATGCTTCTTTCCGCCTTTTGTCTTCTGTACTAACAAAGTTAATGGAATTAGGAAGCCCAAATGACCAATGTCCAGAGTTGACTAGATTCGCCTCTTAAAGGCTTCATAAACGATGAAAGATTAACTTCAATTTCAAGGAAGTTTGTTGAGGTTAACATTTTGCAGAAAAGCAGACAAGCGTGATATGGTTCTTGGAAGTTAATTCATTTTCATTCATTTGAAGTTCAAGACGGACAATTTAACTTTGATCTCTTTTCGAAACAATTGTTTTGCTTTTGATAGCCTTTAGTATGCCATAAAATCTCCTAACTACGCAGGTTGGGGCATTTTTTTTGGGGGAGAATAGAAGTTTATGTGCGGAATTCTATTGGAGATTTATTTGAGATTAACAATTTCGGTATGAAACTAGTTCATTATCCTCGCTGACGTATAAATCCGCTTCTTAAGCTCACTGGCATAACGAATTTAATTGGTGGAACTATCACCCCGTGCAATCCATTGTCATCGCTCGCTCCTAGACCTTGACGTCACGTTGAGTTTTTCTAGTGGTTGGATGATATTCGCGTACATAAACGTTAAGGAATTGCTGCTGCTGCTCTTCAGTGTTTAATTCGCCGGATGTTGCAAAAATAATTCGCAAACGATCTTGCTATTACTAATACTTTGAGTGAAAATAGTCTTTCAGGAATAGGAAACTTAATAACTTCATGTAATAAATCTTATGCATAAACTCGAGCTTGAAAATAGTTTAATTTGATCCCAATATCTAGTAACTCGTTTTTATTATTGTTCCAATTATTTGTGATTTGTGAGCAGTGGCAGTGGTGAGTGATGACTACCAAGTGGCTGCTGTTAGATAAAATGTAGATATTATTTATTTCATTTTTTTTTAAAATGCAGAACAAGTTGCATTTACTATCACTCAACCAATGTAGAAGGGAATTGATCTTCATTGGAAATTGGAGTGAAATTGCAATGTCTTGGCATTGAGAAAGAACTGAAAATGCTCGTTATATTCCCTTTTCACAGGGGTCGTTCGTTATATGTTCTTGGTAGGAGGGCTTCATATTTAGTGTTGCGCTTGTTTTATTGAGAAATGATGAGAGGTTGAGATTGTTAGCCGAATTAAGATTGAAATGCATGAGGGCGGAACATGCAGCATGCAATGCGATAAAAGTGCCTTCCTTCCAATCCCTACGTGGGTTATTCTTTTCTTGTTAACTTCTTTTGAGGGGGTTGAATAGCCAGTCATCCTTTCCTCGCCACGTCAATGATATTAACATTCATGAATTGGCAACTGCAATTTCGCATGATGGTTGACTCATCATTCAGGATTTCAAAGGATTTTTGATCTTTTAAGCTAAGTTCTTGCCCCTTGGCCGCTGATGCACACAAATGTAACCTTTCGTTGACATAGGTAGTTTCAGTTTCGTTTTCGCTCCTTGGAAAATTTGCAATTTTTTTTTTTACTTATACTGGCACTGGCTACTGGCTGACAACTTAACTTGAGGATATTGTGTTTATAGTGCAGTAAGACGTAAAAAATCGAAAAGTGGAAAATAGCAGATTTAAAACTATCTTTGGGGGGATCTAATTAATACATTTTCCAAAATGTGGTTTGCATTCATTATCATTATTGATAACATTACTGTAAATTTAAAAAGGCAATTCGATTTTAACCAGTTCAAATTATTTTTTTACATTCAATATTTAATCTATGCATAACTGCTTTTTGACAAATAGGTTAGCCTATTTTATTATATGACGAGAATTTGCTAGAGTTCATTTTTCAATGTCTGGATTTCTGGCAGAATTTGGAGAGAATGAGTGAAGAACTATGGAATTGGTGGAAGAACTGACGTCATTCATCTGCCACCTAATTTACAAAGCCCTTTTTGTGTCAGATGATAATGATGAGGATTTCGTATCAAGAGGTGGGCAGAGGTAGGTGGAATGGAAAAGGACTAGCCTCGAGGCTTTTTTTTTGCATGCAGGTGATTCTGAGTGGTTGAGGCTACAAGGTAGAATTAGGAAAACTATTTGAAGGGTAGAATGATGTAATGTTTCAAGTTTGGAGTTCTCTCTTCTCATCACTTTCCGTTTGCCACAAGAAGTTTGGTTTAAAAAAAGTATTAGCTTAACTGAAGAGAGGAGGGTATGGTTCTGGAGCTCGAGACATGTGAAACAGTTGTTCATTTTGAAATGGGCTACACGACATCCACATCCTTATGGAGCGAAAAAAAAACAGACGGCGCAAATGGAGGGCTTGAAGAATAACATTTAAAAATACTACTATTAAGGAAATGTGGAAATTGAAGATGGGCGAGGGAGAGTTGGTAAAGCTCGTCCTTTTCTACTCGGTTTCTAATTCATGGAAAACTGGGGACTGTATTTGTATTTAGCTTTTAGTTCATAACCTTTTAAAATGGTTACATTACTGCCAAAACTTTAAACGCGCTGCGAAATGCGCTAGCGGAATCGTACATCATCCAGCCTCCTTTTGTTCCATCTCTGAAAGGCAAAGCCACTGGGAAAGTAGTCGGGAACGGGAGATCGATTTTTTTCCTATTCTCGGTAGTTGAACTTTGTCTGGCTCCTAGTCCTAGTTGTTTCTTTTTTCGGGATAGGGGGTAGTACGAATCCTATGGCATTGGCCCTTATTTTATTTCCGAACCCTAACCATAAATCTGTCTAATCCACTCACTGACCGATTTAAAAAAAAAAGAAGATATTATCGTTATTATCTTTTAGTTGTATATTTAGCTGATTTAAGATTACTCTCTTTAGTATTATTATTCTTTCACAGTCACTGGACATTTTTCTTTTAAAAAAAAATCGTAACTAAAAATTCAGCCGGCCGTCTAGAATTTTTGGCTGAAAATAGATTTTCTTGTGCCTAGGCCTACCCGTTTGTCCCAATGACAATTACTTTAAACTGTAGATATAAATATAGGTTCTAAATTTAAATTTCCTTCCTTTCTAGGACGGGCTTGTTAGGCTTATAATTAAACCTCGACTTGACGGACGGACGGCTTTGATTCGGAAAAGAAAGAGCAGGAAGGCGGAGGTGTTTTTGGGAATTTCTTGCGTAGGTTAGTAGACGTGGTGTGTCTGAAAGAAAATCAAACAAGATGTGCTAATGACAGCAAATGAAATTAGGAAGTTTTTGTTTTATTTTGTGATGTGAAGGAGTGGAGTATAAATTCGAAACCGCTTTCGCATTGCAGTTATGTGGTCCTGGTCTGCGGCAGTGTCCATCTTTCTGAAGGCACAAGATAAATTCCAATTGTTTTCGGTTACGTCAATCCTCTCTTTTTTAATTATATGAGCAATGTTCTGTTTGCAAATTGCAATTATTGCTTAAGCTTTGCAAGTAGAGAGATTCGATGCGCGTACATTTTTAAAAAAAAAAATTTTTCAAGCCCAGTTCTAGGATCAGTCGTATTATTTAAAAAAAAATTACACTAACTTCCTAAATTTGTCCTCTCACACAAAACTCCTTTCCAATGAATTTTTTTTTGCTAGGGATGGATCTGCTAATTATTAGATTCCGTTAAAGTACATTCCTTGTGTCTCAACGTTGATAAAGTTTCTGATTTTGCACCTGGTTCAGTCAGTCAGATAAGTCTGATTTAACAAAGAAAAGGTGACATGGCGGTGGGACTTTAGGGTACGAGGGCCGCCAGATCCTAAAGTGTGCAAAAAGGTAGGAGATAGGTAGACTTGGGACTTGTAACCCAGACGTAGCGCAATGAATGGGGTAGGCAAAGTAAAACTTGAACACCATCATCATCAACGTCTGAGTTTCTGTGAACTGCATCCGTTGGAATTTCTGGTTTTTAGTCCACTTACTTGCATTCCGTTGGAAATGGTGGTACCTAGGAGGAGTTTCGCCTGCAAAAGATCATGGTTCTCTGTAATGTTAGACTTTTGTTGGATGTTGGGTTGCCTCCCTGAGTGCAGCAGCAGGCGTTTGAATACTCTGTGGCAATAAATAATCTAGGGAAGGGTAGATAAGGTGGCTCACTTGCACACAAAGAGTACTTCGAAACAAATGAGTGGCCTCTTTTGCAAAAATGCAAGGGAGGAGGGAGACAAAGGAACGATTATTGGGATATGCAAATAAGACATGATGTGATAAAGCTTATGATTTGTGGCTCTGCATTTTTTCCCTTCTAGAACCCAACAACTGAGCGATAGAGCCTCGCTTAACTTTGTTCGCTTGATCCCGTCGTGGTGGTTCCCATCGAAGTCTCTGTAACTAGGCCTCCTTTGTTTTAGCCTGTACTTTGAACTGATTCCATTTTCACTCATTCCCTCCCCGCCCCCATTTCTCTCGCTCAATTCCAATCTGTGGTTGCTCTTGTGGTATTTTCACTACTCAACACTCAATATTTTTTGCATTACCTCTGGCGAGCAGAAAGTAGCGGAGCGGATGCGCTTTTTCAAGCGTCGCCGTTGTCCGTTTATTCCTCCAATTTCCATTGTAGTACCGGTCATTGATAGGGTCATTGGAACCATGATGAAACTTAAGCCCGCTAATTAATGCTCTTGTAATTCTACTCTTCTCTCAGATCGTAAACCTAAACTGCCTCATCTGAAACCGTTGGTGGAGATACGTCATTTGGATCTCCCTCAATGAGTTTTGTATCGATTTTTAAATTGAACAAAATCCTTTCCCGGTACGATACATCGCTTTTACTTGTATTGTAAGAGGAAATTATTTAAAAATTCAATTGAACCGTATTTTTCAAATCTAAACAAAGGAACCACTCTTTCTTGGCATTTGCAGATCCGTAACATTAGCTTTATTTTTGGGAGTGACTTGGCGGAGTTGGAATTAAAATTTGAAGAGTCGAGGAGCAATGAGCAATTTGGAGCGAATGAGTGAGTCTATTTTTATGGGGTCTGTTTCGCTGTAAATTAAGGAATTGAAGGAGGGAGTTTTGCCGAAATATATAATTTTGAGGATGTTGGAATCTAAGACGTTAAGGGCTCTGGTGGCGGAAGAGCGAGGATGAGTGGGCATTGGTGGATTGAAGGATCAACTGTCTGCTTTTTTGCAGGCAGTTCATTGTCATTATTATGCAGCTCAGGGAGAGTGTGAAGGATGATTTTGTTGGGGGTTGGAGACTCTTCTCAAGATTCGTCTTGAGTCAAGAGGCCTCCGACTCCTCTTCACGGCCCAATCTCCCAGGCATGTCTGTCTGGATGAAGAAGGATTTTGCAGTGTGCAGTCTGCAGTTGGGAGAGTCTAGACGAACACTTGGACGAGAGCTGCTTCAGCGCAACCCAGCCTCACTCCCATCCAGTCACACAGCCAGTCCTCGCACAGTGCACCACTTAACCACTCGTCAAGTCCTCAGGACTGGGCCCTGCTACACCGTGCACGTCGAGACGGGGATATACGAAGTGCCCTTGCCTTCCCAAGGGCCATTTACTTCCACCAAACCTCCCTACACTTCCACTTTCTCCCCCTGTCTCGTCCTCGTCTGGATTTTCCCAATTGGGAAAGATTTTCAGACCGATTACCACTTTGGCTGGGAAGAAATAATGCTAAATGAATTTTTTAAGAGTCTCTACGCTGCAAAGTTCAGTGGAGAGATCTCATCAGTCGAAATCAGACTTACTTTATCGTAGAGTAACTCGTTAATGTTCTCGGGAGATTTGTTACTGTCAATTATAAATGGGGTTTCTATGCTGGTCGATATTTGGCTAACTACTGATTTAGAAGCGATTTTGAGACCAAGGGTCAAGGACCGTATTTAGTGGACAAACCAAAAGATTTTAATTTTCCGCGGTTTCCGACTCATTTGGTTTTTAAACAACATTAAGCGGTCATTTTCTAATTGTAAATTTCCTCTTCAAGTTTGCCTAGGGTTCAAATTCTAAAGATAATTTGGAGGCGGATTTACTTTATTGATTTTAATGTGCAGGTCAACGGAGATAAGAAGCGAATGAATGGGGTTAGTGCTTCGCGTGACGTTTTGGAATACGTGGATTGGGAGGCGCGTTCTTGGTACTGGATGCTGGGTATGAAGTTTTAGAACTAAAATTCTGTCCTCTTATTTTTTGTCTGGCTAGACGGAACTGAATGAGATCAACTGTATCATCCCTAATAATTGTGTTTTGGAAGTTTAATTTTTTCTAGGTTCATCGTTCTGGGCTAGAGTTATGTGCTGCTATAAGGCCCAACACCTTTATCCTCCTCTTCAAGTTGAATGAAGAAGAGGAATTTAGGACAGTTGATGACACGGCTGCCTGGCTGAAGTGACTGTGAGAAGGATGGAAACTCGTTAGTAGGTGCTTCATTCATTATCATTCAGGAGACTCGTGGAGGACGAGAGAATCACCGACCTGCCACCTCTCTTCCTTGACAACAGTACCAACCAACAGTTCAGACAAATAGTGAATCCACTGACGAACCTATCGGCGGCACCTTGCCAACAGACCAAGTTCATCGACTCTCACTGTCCCAGCAGTGACCACTCCAAATCCCAGCATCCTCATCTCCAGAAACGCTTGACATTTCTCTGCGCACTACCCAGGTAGTTCGGCTGAACAATTTTGGAAGTCAGGTACCTGAAGTAGCGCGCGGAGCCAGTGTCAATATCAGCAGTGACAATATATCCGAAATATTCAGTGACGCATAAACGCTATTTCTCTGACGTCTGGAGCCGGATATGCCGGATTCTGAGAACAAGAATCACCAAGAAGTGAATCATTCCTCTCGACGTTGTGCAGATGATTTTCAACGTCCGTGTCCTTTGTCAATTGTACTTCATCAGGTGCTCTGGTTATTCCAACAATTCCCGGCACCTGCTGGAGTGCAAACCATGTGGTACACGATGGCAGCGCCCTTTTTCGTCTCGGCAACGTCTTTGGACTTGAAGGGAAATTGAGCGCAGGCGGAGGGGATTGAACCAGACCAGACAACAAACGGTTCATGTGATTATGCCTGTCTGGGACTTTTATGGGTTTTCCTTCGATGGGACAGTTTTTATAAGCCCACACTTGAGGGGAGTTCGAGAAAAACTTATATCCGGCTACTTCGTCTGAGGAGGAGATTAACGGACTAGCAATGAATTCCTAATTAAAGTGACATTTAACTTTAACCCAGTTTCGCTCTAGCCCTACTTTGAGGGTCATGAATAATTCCAATTAGGAAGATTAGGACGCTCAAGCCTTAATTTCTAGTTCCTTCGTTGCTCCGATCCTGCTTTCTTTTCCCTACCGGGAATTTTTTGGGGAATAAAAGGTTTTGGTGCTGTTTTTTGTTTCCCGATGCGTCATGGACCTAGATGTGTTATAAAGAGGTAATGGGTGGTTTGGGCATTGTTCCTGAATCCCTCGGTTTCTAAAATTACTACCTTCCAGGAAGTTATTTTTTATTAATAAAAGTGAAGGGTTACAACCCATGGAGCATGCGGGAAACCGTTGGTACTTTTCCATTGACAAGAGGAGGTCAGTGTCCTGTTCATGGCAATGGCTCGTGGAAAGAACTTGCTACAACCCTCCATTACTTTATTTACGTCTAATTGTTTAGAATGGAGCAGTTAATGGTCATTCCTAAGAGGTTGCACATTGGAAGTCAATTAGTAATTGAGAGATGAAGGTCATGAAGCAGCTTTTGTCTTCTGAAGTGTATCCAAGTACCCTTTCATTGAGGTTGGAGCGACGGAGCCACTACACTTACACTGTTACGCTGCTGCTTGAGATGATACATGAAGTACTCGCATTTTAAATAAATATAACTTCATTAACTTTGCATTTATTATAATTTCCCTCTAAAGTTTTTAATTGCTCGAGTAAAATCATCCAAAAGTAATTCATTATAAATTTGATCATAGCGTTGAGTCCTCTCGTCGTAAGTGTAAAAAGTCAGGAATATAAATAGGGGCCCTTGGAGGCATTTAATGGCCGAAAAAATGCATGAAGTTCTGCTCTTAAATATGCAATTGATTATAATACATTACATAATGTATTTTAAAATTAATAATAATAACCCTTGCGTCAAATAATTTACGGATGAAAACCACGCGTTCGAGAGGAAGTTAGAGTGAGTCTCCATTATAATAAAGATATTGATTGCTTGATTGATACAAATTGTAAATGCAGTAGTGGTCGCTGCATAAAACTCGATTCAAAGACAAAATTTAATTGGTTCAATTAATTGTTGAAGTAATCAAGTTGGCTATGGTTTTGGTTGGCATAAGTTGTGTTTTGTGGCCTGGTAAAGTAGAGCCCTCTTCCAGGAAGGAAGGGTAGGGAATTGACAGCTGCCGACGAAGCGAATTGAGCCAGGGTTTTCTAAGGACTTGTCGAGCCCACTTTACGGTAAGAGCTCTCAAAGGGTAAGTTTGGGTATCGTGATCCTCTTGCTATCTCCTAATTAATTTAACATTAGTTCCCATTTGGTAACGTCATACTTGAGTCTGGGTTGCTCGTCCTAGTCCACTTCTGCTCATACCCTCGTCCACTGTCCTAAACTTGAGGGAGTTTCTTCCAACGTTACCAACAACATATTTTAATTACCAATTCCAAGGTACACTTTAATCGTGTCACTGTCACTGCTTTACTTAATTTAGACTGGTCAGGTCGAAATAGCGCTCCAAGTTTAGCTTATTACTAAGCTTTAGGTTAAATGCACTCCCTCCCTGTCCCTACTGAAAATTGACAAATTAATTTGCTAATTTTTTACACTGACGGAACGACGGAAGGCTTGTATTCTAACTTGAACAGCATAAACTTATTTTGTAACGTTAACTTGAACCAAGGAGTTTGTTCAGCACGGTAATGTTTTCAATTAAGCCACCATCTGGTTCTGGTTCTTTTTCCTTTACAAACGGTGGAAGACTGGAAGTTGCTTAATTGACAATTGGTCGACATACGCTTGACCTTTTAGTATTGATAGGAAGCGGTAACGCGAACGCTCATTTTTCATCGTGAAATGCCTCTCTTTAAGAATTTGTCACGAATATTATTCACACTGTATTATTTTGTTGTTTAGTTTGTAAACGCAAGTCTGAGGCAACATGGATGAGAACTACGATGCGATCGTGCTTGGAACGGGGCTTAAGGTACAACTGACAT
>JAQFYP010000869.1:0-18828 GCA_034694865.1 Bilobella braunerae | reverse complement strand
CAGTGGAATGAACTTGGAGGAGACTTGGAAAGCATTTTACCCTCTCATGAAGCAAGAGATCGGTAGGTTTTTAGAAAATTCAAAATTTGTTTAGAAAAACATGTAAAAACGTTTTTGAATTTTTGTTTTCTAGAATTGTTTTCCAATAACTGTCCCTTGGCTCCTATTCGTAAAATCATGGAAATGGGATACAAGACAGAGTGAGTTGGAGGATTTGAAAAAAAAAATGCTTTCGAGCTTATGAATTTTAAACTATTTTGAAACTTTTTAAAACAATTTTTTTAAAATTTTTAAAACAACGTTCTCTTTTTGTATCACAGGATGAGGATGAACGAGCGCACAAGTTTGATGGAATGTAGCATCACGACACTGATTGGGCGCTTCACAGGCGTGGGAAACAGTAAGAAGAGTGCGAAGGACGCTGCAGCGAAGTTAGCGCTTCGGGAGTTGGGCTCTAGTACTCCAGCGTCTTCTTGAACGAGAAGAGAGTACAGTGCGTTTTTTTTTTCAAGGTTTTGGGTTTATTTTTAAGAATAATTAAGGAATATCCAATTATGAATGTAATGCAATACGTAATGTTACATTTAGTCTGAAATGTACAGTACTTCTGCATTGTGGTCATCTGCTAACTTTAAAAAATTTTGAAATTCCCTTTTCTACTTTTTCTCGGATATGGATTTGAGTTTGATTGAGGAATGTTTCAGAGATGTTTGTTTAAAATGGGAACGATAAAGTCTGAATTGTCAATGTAATGTTAAAATGGCAGCGTTAAATTAATGTTAACTTGATGTTTAATTAATGTTAAATTAATGTCAGCTTAATGTTAAGTTAATGTCAACATTTGCTAAACCCTTGACATTTTGTGGTCGTGTCAAGGGACATATTCAAAAGCATTTTTTTTTCTTTAGAAATTATACTTTTTCTAATAGCGTTTGTCAATCTGCAATTTTGATATGTATGTTTAAGTGTGAGTCTAATCAGTTAATTAAGTTAATGGCTCAATCAAATGCAATATCCAATGCAACTAAATGTGAAAGTGATGAAAGACTAATTAACTTTTAAGTCAATTAACTTTATTGGTACTATTCTCAATTTATGTGATTCCATTAAATAAGAACGAATTTAACATGTCCTTTCAAAATTGTAAGCTTTCCAAAACGTAATTAATTAGCAATTAGGTTAATTAAGTTTTAATTGACTATTTGAAAATCGATTATTTTATTTTAATGACTATATTTCTTAACTTCCAGCTTTTTAAAAATAAAAGGATTTTTCAAAATTTTTAAACTTTAGAAAGCGTTCTCAAAATGACGTCATTATATTCTGTTCCAAGTTTTGAAATTTGAACAGCTCTCGAATTAGTTCAACAATTTCAATTCAACCATCTAAAAACTTGTTTGAATTTTATTTTAAACAACGTCTCTATTTTTTAAAACAAAATTCTATTCTAAAAACGTTTTTTTTTAGAAAATTGTTTATGAAGGATTCGTGGCCTTCACAGCAATGCAAGCATGCACGGCGAATGCCTTGTGTTGTGCTGTTTGCCTTCCAACAGCTTCCACGTGTCCATAAAGTATTCACTTTTCACAAATCTTTGTAATTATCAACTCGGAATTAGTTTGAGCACCGAAGCCATGTCATTATTCTTGAATTAAAGAACGGGCTGAATCTGTACGGGATTTCAAAAGAGACATCTGACATCTCAAAAGTTTCAGATTCACTTATTTGTTGCCGGCTGACTTGACATTAGAAAGACGGGAAGATCAGTTCGAGAGTTAATTAATTGTAGTTTCAATTAAGTGTCCAATTAGTTAATTAATTAACGATGAATAGGTCAATACTGTTATGGCTAGGAGCCGCCTTTCTGGCTCTGAGTGCCGCCTACGCCGGCACCCCTTCCTCAGCAGCCACTGCCGAATTGGAGAACGAAGCGAGGTTACTGGTCCACAAGGAGCTCCTGAGCAAGTATGTCATCGAGTCCATGGACACCGTCATCAAGTACACCGTCTACAACATCGGTGGTGTCACGGCCACCAACATCGTCCTCAAGGACCCGTCCCTTGGCCCGGACTTCGAGGTAAATGTCCATGTCACGTCATATCACTTTTACAGTTGTAAGATACATTTATTTGGAACGGGTTGGTGTTGGTCAGTGGTCTACTGATCGGTCATGGTCACGTCATGGCCGTTTACGGTTAAGGTGCAAAAGTTATGCGTAAAAATGCTTGTTTTGCCGTTCCGCTCGTCTCGACATGGACAGAAGTGTCCAAGTCTCATATAGAAATGGCTTTAAAGTAATGTAATTGAATTTGGTTTTGTGATTAATTGATTGATTTGATTTACAGGTCATTGGTGACGTCGATATTACTCTTGGCAGAATTCCACCTCAGGGAAACACATCACACACTGTCGTAGTACGACCGCTCAAATTCGGTTACTTCAATATGACTTCAGCTATCACCACCTACTCCTCTGGAGAAAATACACAAGACGTAAGAAACATTTAAATAATTATAATTACTAATTGAGTTAATTAACTGACTTAAATAATCATGAATATTAATTAATCTAAATCATGCGTATTTCCAATTAGGTAAACACTGTCTTCTCCAGTGAGCCAATGAGCGGAGAGGGACCAATTTACATTGCCGCTTACAAAGACTTTGACAAGCGCTTCTCACCTCACTTCGTAAGTTGGAGATACTTTGGCAATTTTAAAAAATATTAGCTACAACAATATTTTAACTAATTTTAACTATTTTAACTGCGCAAGACCGAACTAACGTTTAATTGTGACCTTAATGTTAATTAGTTGATTCCTCAATAAGTTAATTAAGTAAATTTTAATTGCTTTCTTGCAGTTCGACTGGGCGGCTTTTGCCGTGATGGCCGTCCCACCTTTGGTCATTCCCTTCCTCCTCTGGCACTCGTGCAAGGCCAAGTACGAAAGCGTAGTAGGGAAAAAAGCCAAATAAGTCATCTTCCGAGGACATTCGACTAATTATGAAACTTTCATTTATTTCCCGTATTTCAAGATTTGTAAAAACTATACCATTGTTTTCAAATATATAAAATACTCTCGATTCTAAAAAATATTCTCTAAAAATTTAACTGCTAATTTAAAATTATTTGAACTAATTATTTCTTCTGAATTGTCATTGGCTGGAATATTTGGTGGCTTAAAATTTATTTAAGCTGATCCGTCCCGTACAGGAGCTGCAAGGTCGACGTACCCTCCCGAAAGGGCCACTTCACTTGACCCCTTGGAACGACCCTCAAAGTGTACCCTCGTCCCTTCGACCCAAGTGTCCACTTGGAGCGTGTCACCTGGCATAACCGGCTTGGAAAACCTGACCTACAAGAAAAAAAGGTCAAACAAAGGTCAACTTGAAAAAAAAAAGGCCAGGTTGAAGAAGGCTGTTTAATAAAGGCCATTATACCTTTATGGCCTTGAATTGAGCAGAATCACTATTAGCATAGTTTTGGAGAATGAGCCTCGCAGCGATTCCAAGGGAGCAGAGACCGTGGAGAATCGGCGCTGAAAACCCGCCTAGGCTCGCAAACTGCGGGTCAATGTGCAGTGGGTTCATGTCACCGGAAAGGCGATACAGAGCACCTTGCTCTTTTGAAGTGGTGTATTCCAGTGTTTTGTCTGGAGATCGTTTCGGCGGCGGAACGGTCTTCGACAATGGCTTCGTCGACCCTCGATTCCCGCCGAATTTACCCGAACCACTCTCGAAAATGGCGGATTCCACGGTGAAGAGCGGTCCGTCACGGTCACTTCCTTCCACTGTTTTTTATACAGAAAATTAGAAAAATTGAAACGTTTTTTTTTTCTTATTTTTCCTAAACCGTGATTTGTCACCTTGAAAGACAAACAGCGTTCCAGTGATCTTGTCCAGCACATCCAAAACCTTCGTTTTTATTCGGACACTTCCGCACGGTGGCAGTGCACGGTGGACCTCGAGGTACTCTTCACCGTGGAGAATTTTCGTTAAATCGATGTTGAGTTCGGGAGTCGCTATGAGCTTTCGAGTGGCTTCCATGGTCATGAGGACGGGAAATGTCGGAAGGACTCGGAGATCGGGCGAGTTTTCGTACAAATACTTGAGGCTCTGTGGGTCGTTGACACCCATACCAACTAAAAAGCAATTCAAAATTTTAGAAAACGTTTTTGAGAAAAAAATTACCGTTTTTTTAAAAACGTTTTTGACATTTTAAAAAAAAACTTGATTTTTACCTCCGAGTGCATAGAGAATTGAATCTTTTGAGTCATATGAGTACTCCGAATCTTCAGCCTCGTAATCAACCAACGTTTTCTTGCTGAGGGCACTTTGCTCAGCAGCTTTCGAAAATTTGTCAATGGCTCTCATATAGGGCATGATCATCTCTTCGGTTTTTGTCGGAAAGTCACCCCGTGACCTCTCGAGGTCAATGACCTTGTCCCACTTGTCCTTGACGTCCTCAAGTGTAACGTCATCGCTCATAGAAGACCGTAGAAGAGCACCAGGTCCTCGATGCCAGTGATCTAAATTATACAAACATACAATATATGGGTTAAACTTAATTAGTACTTAATTCTTAAATTAAGAATTACAATTAGTTAATTTTACATTTAGTGGCAACTCCAGCACATGATTCAATGATTGCGCCATTTTCAGTGCATTGTTGGTGACAGAGCCAAGCGACTACTGGAGCAATTAGGGATGGTTTCATAGCATTGACCAAATCTGAAAATTAAGAATGTTTAAATGTTTTAAAACTTTTTCAAAAATTATTTCAAATTTCAAATCAAGATAAAAATTATTTAAAAATGATGTTAATTTTTTTTTCAAATGATGTTAAAATTATGTTACTAAATACCGGGTGGTAAAATATCTTCGGTAAGCCGAGACCCTGCCAGTGGCACAATCGTGTTCGTGTAAATATTGAACTTTGACCCCTCCTTGGCCAAGGTTTGGGCCAACCCCACAAGTCCAGCCTTCGCGGCAGCGTAGTTCGCTTGACCGAAATTTCCGAGAAGACCCGATGCTGACGAGGTCATGATCACGCGACCATAGTTCTGTTTCCGAAAATGATCCCAGGCCGCATGCGTAGTTCGGAATGACCCTTCCAAGTGGACTTGGTGAATGTCCGTCCAATCGCTGACACTCATTTTGAGAAAGCTCTTGTCTCGCAGAATACCCGCGTTGTTAATTAAAATATCAATTCTTCCGAAGGTGTCAATTGCCGTCTTGATAATACCCTCACCGTTCCCCACCGTGTCATAGTTGGCCACGGCCTTGCCACCTTTTGCCTTGATTTCATTGGCCACCTCATCAGCGACTCGAGCATTTTGACCTTCGCCTCCACGGCTTCCGCCAAGGTCATTGACCACCACCGACGCACCGCGCTCGGCCAGTAGCATAGCATACGCCTTTCCAAGACCGCCGCCAGCACCGGTAATCACGGCGACACGGCCATCGAACCGTAGAAGTTGGTTCATAGCTGATATCAATTGAAAAGCCGCTGTTTGTATCTAGAACAAATCACACAGCAGTCAGTACAACCAAGTACTGCCAGCACTTTTCAGTACTGACTAGTTATTTACAGGTCATCAATTGAACAAACTTACAAAGGCTTCAATTGATTGCTATCGAATTACTTCCTTGATCTGGATTCCAAGGTATCAGCACTCGTAAAGGTAATTGACCAGTTTTTAGGCTGAAGACGGACTTTCTTCATCGATCACACGATGCGGCTGAAGGCTGTTCGTCAAACGATACTACAACTGATACGAATTCCAAATATCACTTGATGCTTCGGCAATGCATTGCGTGCTTGTGCTTATGAATAATTGATGCGCTCTCAATTAACTAATTAGCTTCCTTCATCCACTCAAATAAAAAAACTTCATGATGATAAGATAAGAGCCACTTGTTTACCTTCGGAGATAAAAGTAAACAAACAGCTGCTCGGCTCATGAAAAAGCTACCCAAAGCCAAGCCACCTTGAAATGTTACAATGTTGGGCAAGAGCAAATTGAAAGTGATAAACATTTCGAGTAAATGTCGTCTACTAATCTTTTGTAACTATTTCCATTATAATTATGAAAATTATGCAAAAAATTATTTTTGTCAAACAATTATTATTTCAAACAAATAAATTTTCAACGAAATAAAAAAAATAACAAAATAAATTTTTTTCCAAACAGTAAAAGGAAAAATGTCAATTTGAGAAATGTGCCCATAGATAAAATGACGACAGAATTTTTCTTATTATGAAAATTTCCATACTCGCGCCAAAATCAGATTTAAAATCCTGGAAATGGAATAAGTCAGTCAGTCAGTTGAAGATTACGAATGTGTACATTTTAATTGTTTAGTGATTGATTAGTGTTAGTTTAATTAACTGATTACTCAAGTGATAACGAAGGAAAACGACACTTTCGATCAGCTTCTGTAGGTGCACGACGAAAAGAGAAAGTGTTAATTAGGGAAAGTCAATTAACTTTACGATACAACAGTGCCTTTGTCTTGTCATATAGCTTATGTTAATTTACTGCGTAGGTATTTGGTTGGATCACTGGACATCAGGACACCAACTTAGACATGGCTGCGAACAAGAGCCCTTCAAGTCCCCTTCCCTCCTACGAAGCAGTCATTGACTACCCAGAGCGACTCAACCTCCTCTTCTCGCCCTTCAGGACAAGGGCCCTTAATCCAGAGCACTATGAACAGAAGCTCAAGTTCTGGGTTAGGTCCATCGAGGAGTATGTCACGGGCTTCGGAAGGGTCACCTTTAGTATCATGGACCTTCAGGAGGCCTTCAGGACCAAGGATGGCAAGCGTCCTACTTGCCTGGTTGAAGTCATTAATCACATGCTAAGGTAATGGACTAATGAAATGATTCCTGATTGGTCGAAAAGTACTCGGAAGCCAACTGGGCCTTCGTGACATAGAACTTGTCATTTTTATTCTTAACTTCCTTTGTAAACAATCAACATTATTTTAAACGTCTTTGCAGGGAAAAACTGATAATGCCTCGCGATGATTGGACGAATAGTTTAAAAGCACAGAACAGTACGTGGGCCTCCTGGTCAATCAACTCTGTCAAATGGGTGTTTACCAAGGCGTTGAGCTACTCGCCTGTAGCGATTACTTACACTAAAACGGAGATTGACCCTGAGACGCAGTTTATACATTTGCCACAAGTCCAGGTTAGACAGAGCTTCTGGTTTGTTTATAAACAACAATGTTTGCTTTTATAAACAACATTTGTTTAATTATAAAACCGCAAAAAGCTAAAACCTTGGGTTGTGTGTTCTTATTTGATGACAATTTTTTGACGTTTCAGACACAAGCCGATAGGATATATCACATGCCGTCAATACAGAACAAAGTAATGGGTATTCAGGAGTGGAAGCAGGAAGGGTCGAGCACCCTTCGTCAGGAGGACATGGACGTGGCCATGGACCAGCTCAAGGCCGATGGTCGCCTATGTCAAGACAGAATCAGTCACTTTCAGGTTGTGAAAATGCCTTACCCCAAGCAGTCGAGACCGGAAATCAGCGCCGCTGAAAAGAGTCAGTATGATATTGCACGAACGATTCAAGTACTGGACGCTGATTTGACGGAACTAATGGCCAAACAAGAACAAAACGAAAATCTAGCAAGGCAGGCCCTCAAAGAAGGAAAACGAACAACGGTAAGTGGCCCTGGATTCGCTTCGGGTACTTGTCACGTGATCAGGATACTTTTTAAAATTATAATTTTTTTTTGTCTACATTTTTAATTTAATCATAATTTAATTTAATTTGAATTAGTATTTTAAAATTTAACTTTTGCCTTTAGGCAAAGCATTACCTTCGCCTCAAGAAACTTTCGGAAAAACGAGCTACAAAACTCAACGAAGTCCTCGACAACCTCTACTCGATATCCAGCCAAATTGAAGATTCAGCGTCCGACGCGCTTGTAAGATTTTACGTTTTACGATCCTTAAGTACCGACACATTGCCCTTTTAGGGTCAAAAGGTCAATGTGTCATGTTGTCGGGGTCAAAAGGTCAAGGGTCAGGTTAGTTAAAACTGCGTTTCATTTCTAGGTTGTTTCTGCCTATGAAGCTGGAAAGAAGGCTCTAACAAAGCAGCTCAAGGATAACAATATGAGCACAAACAGGGTCACGGAAGCCATGTTGGACTTGCAAGAGGTACGCTTAACGCTAAGGGATCCAAGGGCCCTTTGAAAGTTGTTTTAAAAGTTAAAAGTTATGATTTTAAAAGTTGAAATTATTATTTTAAAAATTGAAATTATTATTTTAAAAGTTAAAATTATGATTTCGAAAATCATCTGTTTAGGTTCTGGAAGATTACAGCGACATTTCAGCAAGCATTAGCCAGCCTATCACCGACGACGGAGCTGACGTGGAAGATGAGCTGGCCATGCTCCTAGAGGAAGACAAGCCTGTTCCGATCAAGGGCCCTGCTAAGCCTGTCCTTGACCCTACCGAAGAGGCCCTTCGTCAATTAGACGATATCGACATGGAAGGTAAGTAATTACCTTAATTAAAAGTTAATTAGCTTCAATTAAATAACTACTTATCCACCATTTACAGAGCTCGATCCAATACCTGTCAGAAAACATGGCCGGAACCTTGCCCGTGATACATAAAAGTTCTAAATACCTCAAAAACTTATTCAGGTATATTTTTAAACTTATCAATTATTTAATAATTATAAATTTTAGTTAATAATTTTAATAATTAATTTTAACTTAACTTTTTTATTTTCCAGTTTATTCCGCTGATTCTCGAAACCAAATCTCAAATCCGATTACTTCCATTTTGTCATGTCACGTGACCGAGCGTTGTCTAGATTTAGTTTTAACTTTAAATGCAACGGTGATCAGGAAATAAAGATAACTAATTTGGTAATTAGTTAATTATTGAGAATAAGATCGTATTGGAATGGTGACGAGTTTAATTAATTAATTTAAAGCCTTGTAAAGGACGTTGGCGATAAAGACGATCACATGACCACAATGACAGTTAACTTAACTCTTACGCAGTTGACATTGACATTATGACATTGGGCTGCTCCGGTTGGGCTTTCGGCTCCCGACTTGACCTTTTGACCTTTTTGGGTCACGTGACTTGGAACGGTGGGCACTGACGTCCTGGCCCTTAAATTTAGTAGTTGAGGTCATCCAAGTCCAGCTCTTCACAGTCTTCGAGTTGGAAACTTTGAAAGTCCACTTTGTAGCGGAGCATACCTACAAATAATAACAAAATTAAACTCAACGGCAGGTAATTTCTAATTAATCTAAAATAATAATAATAAAATAATATGATAAATAATAATCTAAAATCATAATAATAAAATAATATGATAAATAATAATCTAAAATCATAATAATAAAATAATATGATAAATAATAAAAATAAAATCATAATCATAAACTCAACACCAACTTAACACTAAAATACTAAAAGGATAAAAAGCAGTACATTGCTACAAACACAACAAAGAGTGGGTAAATGGATATGAAAATCAATCTAATGGTTTTCAATCAATTAAGCAAATTGTGAATTCAATTGACGACAACGACAAGTACCCTTAGGAAGGAGGACCGTTTAATAGTCGTCCAAGTCTACGTCGTCAAGAGGCTCCTCAGCTTGCATGGACTGGAAGTCTACTTTGTAGCGTAACATTCCTAAGGGCCCACAAATTTTAAAGCCTTCCATTGTAAAAACGTCCCAAATCTCCTCAAAGTACCCGAAATTTGAGGTCCGCAACTTTTTTTTTAACTTTTTGTTTGAAATTTTGAAAATTTCAAAACCACATTTTTTTTTAAAATGTACTTACCACCGATTCCTCCGAATCCACGTACAAATTGAGACCCTTCCTGACTCTTGTCTGTGATGATTTCCAAGCTGGCTCCGAAGCTCTTGTAATTGTTCGCAATCCACTCCAAAAGTGCTTGACTCTCAACCAATTCCAGCTCAACTCCGCTCTAAAACAAATGTTTTAAATTTTAGTATTTTCTAAAGTTTTTTTTTTCTAAAAATTAAAAAAAAAAATCAAACAACAAGCGCTGAACAGCGCTAGAACTTACCTCCTTATCTGTGAAATGCGTCTTGTCCTTCTCCTGCTCCACTGTGAGATGAAGTACTTTGTCTTCCGCAGTTGAGTGATTCTTGAGAACGTAGCGCTGAATGTCCAAGTTTTCCCAACAGATCAAAATTTCGACGCTGCCCAGCTCCAGCGCTTTGAGCGTGTCCTCAACCCCAAAACAGTACTTTCCAGTATCTTGACTGATTTCATCAAAATATCTACCTAAAAATAAAATAACTAGGTAAATTCAGCCCAAAATAAGCAACAGGTAAGAAAATTAAGCATTGCAAATTTAAGCAAGTTAAGCAAAGCTTTAAAGCAAGTCAACATATGGGTTTAAGAAAGTTAAAATTTCTTACCGATGAGCTTCTTCTCCTGGATAAACTTGACGTTCTGGAGTGACTCTGCTGCCAGTTCAATGGCCTGATTAAAACCGTTCTCACCGCCGTAGGAGACGTCCACCATTCTAATGACTTTGGCTTGAAGACGCTGCAAACACGTCTCATGATTTCAGCGATTTTATAAATTCAAAACAATGCTTACAGGGGACATGTAATCGCTTACCGGGTCGAACATGTCGGACCCACCGAGTTCTGTTTTGAAATCGGCCGAACCAGCCAGAATGAGACCGGCCACGTTTGGCCGATCTTGAGTTATAAAAAGCTGCGTGGCGACTTCGGCCACCTTGCGAACGTAGTTGTGCCGTTTCTCCATGCGAAGACGAGCAAATCCTAATTACGAAATTTATTTTTAAAAAATCTTATGATTTTATCCTATTTTATCTCATTTTATCTTATCAACCTAAAAAAATCTTTTTTAAAATAAGTTTAGAAGCAAAATGAACGCTTACGAAGAGCTGATTGACCTCCGCGACCTGTGATAACACGTAAAGAATAAACATAGATTAATTGAATTGAAATTTAACTTTAATTGAACTTCTTAATTAGCCTTTACCGTGCTTCTTGGGAAGATCCACGTTAAACTTGTGTAGGACTTCACGCGTGTTGCCTTGAAGGGTACCGAAGAGGGAGCCGTTTCCGTCCATGACAATGAAGCCGAACTTGTTGTCATCGGCCAAGAGAGCAGTAAGGGCCTCCGTATGAAACTGATTTGAAAAATATATTATGATTTAATGATTTCAAAAATATGATTTTAAAAATTATGATTTGCGATTTTAAAATATTAATTAATTTATTTGCTTTTTAATTACCTTGTTGTCACACAAGTAGAGTGACGTATTGATAGGTTTGAAGGGCTCAAAGTCAATGTTGACCTTCTTCTCCTTCCCTTCGTCAGTGACGATTGTCCCACAGTACACAACCAGACCGTTTGGCGGAACTGGAGAATTAAAATTAATTGTAGGTAAGTTAATTCTAATTAATTTTGATTTAAGTTAATTACATTACCTTTAGAGTATAATTTAAGTTTCTGCTGCACCGACGTAATGGCTCCGAGGACCGAGAGGCGATTGACTCGAGACTTGATATTGGACGCAGTTCCGAATTCATCTGCCAGCATTTTACTGACTCGTGAAATCTGATCCTTCGGAGGTATGATCAAACTAATGAAACAAAAGCAAAACTATCAATAATTATTGATTAAACGCAATCAATTACTGATCGCTATACAACAACCTTACCTGATCATGCTTGTGCCATTTCTAAAAAAATTTAAAAAATTGTAGTTTGAACAAGATTAAAGGTTTTGAAATAATAACAGTAACCAATTGATTGCGCACTAATTGATTTCCTTACCCTCTTGCCTGCTCCAAGCTTTTGATCAGCTTCTTAACCTTCCAAACCTGTACGGATTTACGTTACATGAAAATACTGTTAGCAGTCAATTCATTCAAATTTAGCATTGAAGCTTTAACCACTTAATTAGCACTTAAGCAAATTAGTGATAACCTGGACATTCTTGTCCGACTCTTCAGACGCCTGTCCTCCGGTCATTGACGCTGCCATGTTGACGAGCTTGAGAGGTCGCTCGTCGGTGACCTTTAACTTGCTTACAATAGGGTCCTTCGTCCTTCAAGCGGAGGTGGCGATATCCCATTTCTCCTTACGCCAGAATTTATGAGGGTGCAAAAAAACAGTGGCAAAATCTCACACGAGAGAAAAACTCATACAAAAAGCAAAACTTTCCTATTGTATTAAAAATCACTCAAAACTACATTTAAATGTAATATAGCGTACTTTTAGACAAAATTGAATAAATTTTGAGACTTTTTAATTGTTCAGTTGTGTGGTACAAATAAATTATTAATCTGGTTTATGTCAAATTTGAGTAAACGATTAAAAATAGTTAATTATAGGATAATGTGTTATAATGCTACATTATTTTACATTTAGATGAAGTTGTGTGAGTATTTTTAGACAATAAGAAAGTTTTGTATCTTGTAAGAGTTTTTCTCTTGTGTGTGATTTTGCCACTATTTTTTTTGCACCCTCATAAATTCTGGCGTAAGGAGAAATGGGATATCGCCACCTCCGCCTTCAAGCCCTTCGGGCAGCCTTCGCGAGAGAACTTAAGTCTTCGATGTGGTCCTTGACTATAAGTGCGGTACTAAAATGAGGAATATTCCAATTAATCCCGCTGATTAATTCCTTAATGACATCACGACTAATTAAGCAATTGCGACCCTGCGACGTAATAATTTGCATATTTACATGATCTCGAACGGAGAGATGGAGATACGCAATCATGACGTTTAGTAATTGCAACTTACGTTGATGTGGTCAATTGAAGTCACTGACAAGGGTACAGGGCGAAGTGTCCTGAAACGAATGCCTTAGATTTAGATGAGGGTCCCTCTACTAATTAATGAATCAATTAATTGATTGTCAATTAACTTTGAGATTTTCACTTTATGTCAAACAGTTGAATCGGAAGAGTGAAAGTCAATTTGACTTTTGATCTTCGCGCGCTTCTTCCAGGAAACAAAAATTCATCATGAAAGAAAACTTTCCATTAACAATTAACGCAAAAAAAGAGAAAGTTCTAATGGAAAAAAAGTTTCATACTCGCGCCAAAAACAGATTTAAAAAACAGGAATAGGCAAGTCAGTCAGTTGGGGATTACGAATGTGTAATTTTAATTGTTTAGTGATTGATTAATGTTAGTTTAATTAACTGATTACTCAAGTGTAAACGAAAGACAACGACACTTCTGCTTTACGATTACCGTATGTAGGTACACGACGAAAAGAGTAAGTGCTAATTAGGGCAATTTAATTAACTTTACGATAAGACATAATGTAGCTTTGTCCACAGAGCTTTAGTTTGTGTAATTTTACTGCGTAGGTATTTGGTTGGATCACTGGACGTCAAGACACCAACTTAGACATGGCTGCGAACAAGAGCCCTTCAAGTCCCCTTCCCTCCTACGAAGCAGTGATTGACTACCCAGAGCGACTCAACCTCCTCTTCTCGCCCTTCAGGACAAGGGCCCTTAATCCAGAGCACTATGAACAGAAGCTCAAGTTCTGGGTACGGTCCATCGAGGAGTATGTCACTGGCTTCGGAAGGGTCACTTTTAGTATCATGGACCTTCAGGACCAAGCCACTCATCTGTCGCGATTACTTACACTAAAACGGAGATTGACCCTGATACGCAGTTTATACATTTGCCACAAATCCAGGTAGAGCTAATTTATTTATTAAGAAATCACCGTGACAATAACTAAACCCAGAGGATGATCAAACGCAAATAACAAAAACATTTTTTTATTGAAATGCAAATTATTGTTTTTAAGTTAAGTTTTTAAGTTTTTTTTAATAACGAGAGATGGTCAAAACTGCATTGTGGTGTGTTGAAAAGAAATTCAACCGATGCAAAACAATTTACACGGGCTTATTTAATCGATCCCCTACGTACGACGAATGTATCCGGGTATACGAAGCCGCTACAAACCGTATTTCGGACGAAGTTTATCTGTTAGAGGCTTACTCTGGGAACGATTGGCTGCAGAGAATTCAAGAGGAACCGGAAGGAGAACGACATTTGGCACGGTTATGCCTCAAGTGCAGGAGTCATCTGCAGCAGCGAGCTGCAAGGGTGCAGGCAAGGGTTACAGGTGACATGACCTTTGACCTAAGCTCACTTCGTTACCTCACTCCCACAGAGTCCTTGGGCATTGTTCGAGGGGAGTAGGGGAGTACTTGTTTTGCTAATGTTATTTCCGGACACACCGAGTTGCGTAGATTTAGGAAAGCGCGTAAATTAGGGTACGCTTAGGAGAGGTTAAGTGATTAGGTCCGTGGTGACATGGTGCTTTGGACTTTGGGTGTCCACTGTACTAGAGTGTGTATATGGTATTTTACAAATGCAACTGAAAGCATGACACTAATTTTTCATTTTTCCTTTTCAGCGATGCTGCCAAGGGCATACAGCGAGACACCTGCCCAACGGCAAACTCAGTTAACTTCCAGCGGATCTACAGCTGCGGGTGCTCCAAGTTGCCACAGCCAAGGGTCCAAAAGGCCCTTAACGGTAAGTCAGGCTCTGGGATCTGGATTTTCTCAAAGCTGACGAAACAGCACTTGCTACGATTATACTCGTCCCTTCACCTTCCTTCGTCTCTTTTTTTTTAAATTTTTGATTACACGTTTTTTTTTACTTTTGTAAATCAGTACGGTGGTTTTACATGTCACTTAAAAGTCCCATAAAGTGTTTGAGATGATTAATTAGAATTTAGTTAAATTTAAATTAAATATGATATAAACTTTTTTTTAATTGAATTAGATAATGTATTAATTTTGGATTTGTAACAGGTGGAGGAGGACGAAGAGTTGGACCAATTGCGCAAAGAGACGAAGCGCCTCCGAGTCGAAAACGAGAACTTACGCAGAAATGGGAATTCGCTGTTGTAAGTGAAAAACTAATCAATGAAATGTTATAAACCAAAGTAATGCAAAAGTCACCAACCTAAAGTCAGTTATGCAATTAGTTAACATTTAAAACTACAGTTCGGTTGACCGTCAATTTAACAATTAACTTGTACTAAAGCGTACTATTTAATTAAAACTGAATTTCGCCATTTCCAAAAATTAGGTTCAGAAATTAGTATTTAAAACAGTGTATTTGACCATTATTTTTTGCAAATTTTAGGACAGACAGCCTTTCTACTGCCAATCAGCTCATGCAATTGGCTGGGGATATTTTTGCCGCCGCAAGACTGGTCACAGTCCCCCCACAAAGCGAGTCAGAAACCGAGGTCGGTATTCAAACCGACGGCGACCTGCCAGCGGGTGGGGACACTGCCATGGAGGACGACGATATTTTGTGAAGCGACAGCCCGACCGTCCCCTCAAGCACCACGTCGCCAAGAAGAAAATACCGTTCGTCGCTCCCAACGGCGACACCGCGCTGATCCAGGACGAGTTCAGCCCACTCAAGAACGCTGATGCCAAGGACACTCCAAGGTAAGAAAACACAGTTCAAAATTTTCAAGTTTTGTTTCTCGCAACGTGCGCAACTTAAAATTGCTTAACTAAGTTGCTTTTGAAGTTAAGTCCCTATTTGGCTCCGTTTGCCTTCATCTTGCGTCATCTGCATTCTGCATTTTCCCTGAATGGACATTTTCATGTCATCATGCGCTAATTTAAGGGCTGACTCAGGGCCGTAATCGTTCTGAAGTGATTCAGGGCACATGATGCGACATGATGCACATGATTGCACATGATCATGTAGCATGTCACCTCCCTTGACTTTCACTTTCCACTACAAAAGTTAATTCTCAAGTCGAATTAAGTTTAATTGTGATTTAATTAGGGCCACATTGTGGTTAAGAGGAAAGGGGAGGGTTTGCTTCCGTAAATTGAATTGTGACAGCTTCTGAGAACTTTAATTAAATCGTTGATTGACCATTAACTTCAGTTAGGTAAACAGCAGCTCTTAAATCGCTGAATCGCTGCTAAATCCATGTCACTGAATCGCTGAAAAATTCATTATAATGGACTTTAAGCTTACAGATTGCTAAGAAATACGATTGTGTGATTGTACTAAAGGGATTTAAAAAAACGTTGTTTGTTTTTGTTTAAGCTTTTTTGTTAACTTCGGTGGTAGGTGGCTTTCGAGGACTTCGAAGGGTACATGGCATGTTTTAATGGCTGCAAGAAGGCGACATTTCAAACGCTGAAATGTCGCCTTCTGCTTGTCTCTTTTGTTTTGGTGTTGTTGTCTAATCTGGCCAAGGGACACTGGAGGCCCTTTCTGGACATGACGTCTTGTAGGAAGACGAACTCGTCTTTGATTGGTCCTCGTCTTGACACTTTCGACTTATCGTCTTCCCACAGACGTAATAGATTATGGTCAGGTCGAAGGTCAACTCCTCTCAGGGACCCTTAAGGGCTCCTTAATGATGATGTTAAGGGCGCGTCAAGGCCCTATTGTCTCTCAAAACACTTCACTCGACAACGTTACTGTGCGAGGAAGAATCCACAATTTTATGTTGCGTTAGGTTAGTTTAGTTGTTTATTAAGGTTAGTTTCAGTAGGGTTAACCTACTTGTTAACCCTAAGGTTAACCTACTTGTTAACCCTAAGGTTAACAATGGTTAGTTTAGGGTTATGTTAGGGTCAACAGTGTAGAATTGCATTAACTTAGGGTTAAAGGCTGAAATGTAGTCATCGCTTTCAGCGTTTTTATTTACTAGGGTTTTCACTGGAATTTAAGAATTCCCTTCCTGACTGGAAATCCGTTGATTTATGGATCATGGTCATGATACTGTCATGTCCAGGGCTATTTGAGGAGATTTTAAGGGCCCCCCATAACATTGGGTGACTTTGGAATTCGTTGAAGCATCAAAGATGCCGCATTTAGGACACATTAGCATAAGGAGGCCCTTTAACGGCTCCTGTGTAATGCAAGGGGGCCCTTTGCCTTTAAGCGAAGTGATTGAAGAAGTTAAGGTGGAATGTTCCGTGTGAATCTTATGAGTCGTTTTTTGATCGTTTTCGTTTTGGTCTGGTCCAGAGCTTGTTAACCCCCCTGTGGGTGATTGTCATGACATCTTTGACATGGCCAATGGTCACGAAGAGCCCACCACCACGTCACTGTCACAGCGATAACCTCACAGGCAAGCTTTGTGCTATTAACATTCCCGAACTTAAAAAGGCGTCTGTACTTAAAAATGAGCCTCTCTACTTAACACGCATCTGCACTTAAGAAAGGCTCTGTACATTAACTGCATAATTGCATCGAAAAATAACTACCTAACGCATCGGGAAGTTATAAAGTTGAAGTTATAAAAAAAAGCTTTAAAAATGAAAGAGCTTTTTTTGAAGCGTTCGAATTCGTCCTGTTGAGAAAACAGTGGCTAATGTACCGTGCATTTTTTTATTGCAGGGTGACGAAGCCACCAGGCGGTGACTGTTCGGACATCTTCGCCACGGGGCCCTTGACCACGCCCCCCTTGACTCCGCGCAAGAAGACCCACATGACGAGCAACATCTTTGGCCCAGCCGAGTCGTCAGCCGTAACGCGCAAGCCGGTCGATAACACATGCTTCAACAAGCTTTTCGGCGAGATCACCGTGACGAACGGTGCGGAGTCGGTGACGAAGGCGGCGTCTCCAACGGTTCCACCGCGCGTGTCCAAGGACCACCAGAAGTCGAACGTTCTCTTCACTGGAGAGAAGGTCGTGGCCAATGGGACCACCAATGGCTCCGCCACGGACATGAATGGACACACTAATGGGCACACCAATGGACATGGGCCGAAGACCGTTGACGCGCACGACTCTGCGTCGGGCAGCGGCAACAGTTCTGGCTGCGTCACGCCCAATGGATCGCTCAACGGTGACGCTGAGCCGCGCTCAAGTAAGATTTCCACGGTGCCTAAAACACCGTGCTTCAAAAAACACTCAAGGATTTTTGAAGCACGGTGTTTTAAAAAGCCTTAAATCCATTTTCAAGTTTTGGGGCACTCTGGTTGCACTTGAGCTAATTTTTAGAATCGTTGTTAACGAAATTGAGTTAGAGTTAGTTAAAATTAACGTTAATTGTAATTAACTGAAGTTAATTAACTAACTTTAGATGGACACAAAGGAACTAACGGAACCACAAACGGTCACGGCGCTGCACCGGAGATGGGAACTCCGAAGAAGCGGATTCCACCTGGCGGCCACTCTACCAAATTGTGGTAAATCCAGCCAATCAGCAGCAAGCAATTCTCAAAAAAAAAAAAAAAACTCAAGAGCAAAGAAACTTCTCATCTACAATCGGCCCAAAACCCATTTTCAAAATTTCATTCAAAACAAGTTTTCCAAAAATTATAATTAAAGAAAAAAAGAGTAAAATTTGAATTGGCTTCTTTTTTTTTTTTTTTTTTTTTTGTAAAAGCCTTAAAATCTAGTTGTAATCGCTGATAAGCGCTTGCGCTGCTATAAAGGCTTCCTGAAGCAGGTCCATTTTTTTTATTGCAGGGTGACGAAGCCACCATGCGGTGACTGTTCGGACATCTTCGCCACGGGGCCCTTGACCACGCACCCCTTGACTCCGCGCAAGAAGACCCACATGACGAGCAACATCTTTGGCCCAGCCGAGTCGTCAGCCGTAACGCGCAAGCCGGTCGATAACACATGCTTCAACAAGCTTTTCGGCGAGATCACCGTGACGAACGGTGCGGAGTCGGTGACGAAGGCGGCGTCTCCAACGGTTCCACCGCGCGTGTCCAAGGACCACCAGAAGTCGAACGTTCTCTTCACTGGAGAGAAGGTCGTGGCCAATGGGACCACC